>CAVNZG010000510.1:116516-149187 GCA_963693315.1 Diogma glabrata | reverse complement strand
TTTGGTGCTCTTTCAAATGATACCCCACTCGTTTGGGTCAAAAAAAGTTTTTTTTTACCCTCTTTACACCCGTCCCCTAAACACACAGAAATATAATTATTTGAGAGTTCGCTATAATTTTCGTTCAAAATATAGCGAATTTCCTGTCTCTATGAATTTTTTCAATTTTTTCTGTCAATCGGCGTCGAAACGTAGGGGGGGGGGAACGGTCTAGAATTTGCACATTTTTTAGAATAACTCAAAAACGGTGTACCGGAAAATTCTAAAAAAAATTGCAACGTGTTGGAAATTTGGTGCTCTTTCAAATGATACCCCACTCGCTTGGGTCAAAAAAGTTTTTTTTCACCCTTCCCCACCCCAATCCCTTAAAAACACAAAAATATAATTATTTGAGGGTTCGCTATATTTTTCGTTCAGAGTTTATCAAACTTCCTGTCTCTGTGAATTTTTTCAAATTTTTCTGTTAATTAGGCTCGAAATGCAAGGGGGGGGACCAACTTTTTGTGTCACTTTATTGATAATAATTCAAAAACCATGCATTGAAAAATTCTAAAAAAAGTGGCAATATTTCTAAAATCAAGTGCTCTTTCAAATGACACCCCACATGACCTGGTTTTAAATGATGTTTTTACCCCTTAACATTCCCACCCCTTTAATAAATATAGTTATGAGTGTCTGCCACTTTTCTATATTTTTCATTAAAAACCTCCTCAATTTTCTATCATTCCCAATATATTTCAAGATTTTCGATGAAGTGGGGTCGGAGTTAATCGGGGCAATAAAACATCCCGAAAACGTCATTTTTCAAAATTATACAAAAAATGGTGAGATGTAAAATTCTAAATATATTTTTAAACAATGCTGAAATGAAGTCCTTTCATATGATACCCTACTCGTCTCGCTAAAAAAATGTATGTTTTCAAAGGCTTTACATCGTACCTCCTTAAAACAAACGAACACAACTTTATTTATTTTTTAACCCGCCATCTTGTGTGGATAGGTTAGTTTTATAAGCACCTCAAATTTTAAGTTCATCAGATTAATGGTTCACGAGATAATCGAAATAATGTGAAAAACACGTTGTACTCTCACCAATAGTGTTCCGTATAAAAAACGGAACCCTAAAAAGCCACTAACTCAGGACTAAATTATCTACAAAAAAGCCTTAATAGATGTAATTGTAACTTACACCGGTGACACAGTACAGATCACTGAAGTCAGTTTTATGTGAATTTCTTGTTCTTTTGTTTCTATTTTATAAATGGCTAAAACTACAGGAAAAATGTCAATAACAAAGTTGTAGTTAATTAAGTTTCCTACAAAAAACTCATAGTAACCGAATCTCTATGACTGATATTTATCGAGTTAATAAACTTTTATTATTTTAGAACTTGCGATTTTCATAAATTGATGACGAAAATCTCTTAAAACATCCATTTTAATAAAAGCTTATTATCTCGAGAAATATAAATCATAGAAATTCGATTCTATTGAGTTTTTTGTAGGAAACTTAACGAACTACAACTTTGTGATTGACATTTTTCCTATAGCTTTAGCCATTTATGAAATAAAAACAAAAGAACAAGAAATTCACATGAAACTGACTTTAGTGATCTGTAGTGTGTCACCGGTGTAAGTTACAATTACATCTATTTAGGCACTTTTGTAGATAATTTAGTCCTGAGTTAGTGGCTTTTTTCCTTTTTGAAATAGTATAAAATGCCGCTATATATATATATATATATATATATATATATATATATATATATATATATATATATATATATATATATATACATTTTTTTTTGGTTTTACCGTCTCCGCTTATCATATATAGTCGTTTGGCACCAGTATTTTGCTGAAATTCCAGCAGAATATATTAGTTGTAAGTACAGATGTTAATGTACCGGTAAAATATTTTTATGGTAATTTTACCGTCAAATTACCGGTAAGATTGGTAAAATTGGTAAAATAGGTAAAATATAAAACTGGATCAAAAAATTAAATTATGGTTGCATTTTTAATTGATTCAAAATGTACGACTATATCACAATCATTTCTATACACTCAGAGAATTCTGTTATTAAAAACTATCAATATAGCCATTAGATTAATAATTTGGTGATTATTATACAGCTAATCACAACTTGTGATTATTTTCACTAATTTCGTAATAACAGGCATTATTAAACTGATAATATTTGTTCGTAATATTTACTAACATTAAACATTTAAATTTTAAATCTAAAAACGATAGCTTTTATATTTATAAAAATTCTTATTGAATTAATAACATAATGGATTAGATTCATATTAGGTATCCATTGGATAAATAACATATATTATTAGAATAATAAAGTTGTTTTTAAAATAATATTAAGTTATCAGATTAATAATACAATCTAATTAGATTAATAATAGGTTCTTATTAAATTAATAATAAGCTGTAATGAAATTAATAATGGAACTTATTAAATTAATAATGGGACTTATACTTTACACTTTTCAAATAAAAGAGAAAATATATTTTTTATTAATATTTTTATTTATTTCAATTAGTTTTATTTAAGTTTAAATTATTTACTATTATTTACATTCATTTTACATACATTGACATTACATTCCATTTATTTACATTACATTTCATAGTTTTAATTTTAAAATAATTTATAATTTTATTTTGTTTTAAAGTTATATTAAATTATGTTTATTTTGTTTTAAAGTTGTTTTAAAGAAAATAAATTTTTATTAATAGTTTTATCTATTTCAATTTTTTATTTAATTTTAAGTTATTTATATTTCATAGCTTTTATTTTAAAATAATTTTTAATTTTATTTTGTTTAAAAGTATTTATATATGACAAAAATTAAAAGCAGTCTGTGTTCCTAGACAAAATAAAAAATATAGTAAAATATTATTAAAAAATGAATTTACGTAGTTAAACTACTTAGTAATATACATATATTATTGATTTGAGTTTAGCATATCAATCAACAAATTGTACGAATAATGTGCTTTTTCTTTTTCGTCTGTTAATATGGATAAAATTCCAAAAATTGGTTTGCTGATTTCGTATATTTTAAGTTAAATAATTAAAAAAATTTCAAGCACACATCAATCGTTTTCCAAGTTGTATAAACTTCATATACTTTATGTTCCAAAGCTTTATTGGTTGGACGGAGTATGCTGTGCAGTAAATACATGATTGTTAGCAGAATACCATCTAAATAATATAAAAGACAAAAATGTTATATTACTACAGAATCAAACATTGAATAGGTTTAATTGTTTTAAATCAAAAAAATTACAAATGAAATGTCCAAAAACAACTTTTTAACCTACAGCCGGGTATTCACATACAACAGAAACAGAAACAGAATTTCATACAAATTTGGCAAAAAATTCTGTTGCTGTAAAATTTGAATGGAATTCTGTTTCTGTTGTATGTGATTTTCAAGTTTTTGGAGCTAAAAAAAGAAAATTAAAAAACTTACTTTCTGTCATATTCTCCGTATTGCAAAGCTTTTCAACAAACTCTCTTAACTTTTTATCTTTAACTTGTTTTTCAAAACTGGGCTGAATTTTTTTAATGAATGTTGAAAATTTACAATCAAAACCGCTGGCTTTCGAAAACATTGCTTGAAAATCAATGTCTATCTGAAAATTTTAAAAGGAATATTATTATAATTAAAATTTGATTGAAATATACTAATATTGAATTATTAATTACCAGTTTATAATTATAACCAAGCGGTAATTTAAATTGCTTCCATTTGGTTAAAGTTTCTGAAGTTGATTTAATTTGGAATAGTCTCTGAGTCTCAGTTGTTTAGTCACACTTTTATTTGTGAAAAAAATTTTTAAGTATATTTATTCAGCGTCTGCATATAAACTGAATATAATTAATTCTATAATATAATTCTTACCAAGATTTTATTAACCGTTATTAAAAATAATTACCTAAGGTTAGATTAATGTATACAAAATTATTAATCTAAAAACCTACGTTTTGAAAGTAAAAACGTCGTTGATTAATCTAATAAAATGGTTATTAAATTTAACTATAAAAATAATCACTTATGTTTTTATTTTAATAGCTCTACGTTAATCACATGATTTTTTATTGGAATATCTGAATTCATTATTTTAATAAAAATTGGTTATTAGTTTAATCAACCGTTGTGATTTTTTTAATAATATTGACCGTTTTTTTATTTTAATAAACATTTTTATGAAAATAATAACAAAAAGTATTAATCGAACGAATGTGGCAATTACTTTAAGAAAAATCGTTATTAGAATGATAAAATAACTTATTACCAATTTTTAAAACGGGCGGTTATTAAATTTACTAACAAAATTCTCTGAGTGTAGTTTATAAAAACATTAGATGCAAATCAAATATATTTTTATGGGGTTAAATATACGAAAATCGGCTGTTGTTTATACTTAGCAATACATCTTGAAAACGGACTACACATTGTTTGCATATCTGCAAAAATGGAACAAATCCTGGACCAACTGGCTACAACGATGACTGCTTTCTTCATTATTATGTATGTCGAAGTTATGCGTTTGTAAGAACAATATTATATTCGAAAATGTTTACATATTAGTATTAAACATGGAATGGAAATATAAAACATCTGAACGGCACAAATTCAAAAAGTGAGTCTACAGAAAACCAAGCATGTTCATTGAAACTTAATATATGTTCAAACTATATGCGACGCATCCCATTCAACGTTTTTTCAGCATTGATAATTGTCAACGGCAGTAAACGTGTGACGTGTCACTCCACATATGCCACAACCGACGATGGGATAGATACATTAATTACGCGGGCAACAATCAAAATCTAATTCGTGCATTGTTTCATTGTTTCATTCATGGGAAAAATATAAAAGCAAATAGCTAAAAAATTTTTTTTCTCAAACTCGAAATAAAAATTTATAATGAAGGGCTGATAATGTTTCGTTGCGTTATGTGTTCTTAACCGTTTGAGAATTCCATCGATCTGCTGCTGTTGGTGCTTCGTTTAAAGTAAAATTGCAACGCGAACCAAATTAATTTCAAATTATTTCCAAATATTCTAACTTACTATATAAGAATCACGATTTGTGAGAAAACGAACTATGCTTGCGGCCAACAATAAAGACATCTACGAACTTCACAGAATTATTCAATCTAACATTCAAAGCGAAGAAATAATATAGAAATCCGTCTATACCGCAACTGCTATAGAGCCAAATGAAGCATTTTGTTTTTCCAACAGAATGTTTTTAATTCACTCGATCTGTCACACCACGTATTGCAATTGAAAAATAGTTCATCGCAGTGTACCGATGAAATGCATAAATTTTACTCTGTTATTCGTATCAATTGCTCGCCAGTGGGTACTGTACAAAGACATACTGCTGAACCGAACTGCACATCATCTGCAATGAAATGATTGGCTGGAATCAATAACCTTGGATGGCCTCAATCTACAGCTGTTTAAAAAGTGTTCAATACCTCAGATGCATTTTGGACTCAAATCTAGGGTTTCAGGGGCATCTTGTTGTGATAAATATTCTTGTTAATGTAATAAATATTCTACAATTCCACAAAAAGCACAAAGTTTGATTTTTATTAAACAAAGGTAAATAAAATTTTATTGCAATTTTACCAAGCCTAAGTAATATTACGTAATATTAACAATTTTACCGGTAATTTTACCATGGGTAATATTACCTTTACATCTGTAGTTGTAAGTTTTGTGATCAGAATATATTAGTTGTAAGTATTGTGATAAGAAAAAGTGCAGTGTACCACTTTTTAAATCTGCCGCGTTTGACCTTGTATAGAGGTCAAAGTTTAAGATCACAGGTAAATCGTATAAATTATATGATATAAAAATACCAATAAATAAATAAATACCTCTTCAAATACCAATACTCAAACACCAGTATTCAAACATAAATATTCGAACACCAATATTCGTGTTTTTTAACTTTAAAGAAAGGGAATTTAATTCATTATAGGCTCGAAGAAATTCATTATGGGCTCGAAGAAACTAAAAAAATTTACGATTATTATTAGTTCAAAATTTATGACGTTGAATATGAAAAAATTTGAAAAAAGCATAAATTTTTCGTTTTTTTCAATTTTTTTTGAGTATGTTACCTCCAGAATCCTTGATGGCTTTTTACAAAAAAATAGCTCAAAATGTTTGTTAGCATATTTACTATGCACTTGTTTCATTAATATATTAAATTTGTTTGTTTTGTAAAATGTGAGATTTAAAACCGGAATAACCTTTTTTTTCACCGAAATAAGTTATTCGGGCATATCTCAAAAACAAGGGCTAACCTAAAAAAATGAATATGCTACTCGTGCTCAGCAGGTCAAAATCCATAAGAAAAGTTGTGTTTTATGATCGGAAATTTTTTTCAAAGTTAAAATCTAATATGACTCCCTTAATATTTTAGTATGTGATAGGTTTTATTTTTTACTTATCGATTCTGTAAAAAATAAAAATGAAAAGTTTGGGTCTAAGAACATGGTTCAAATGATTAGGTATAGC
The DNA here is from genome assembly GCA_963693315.1 of Diogma glabrata. NCBI lineage: Eukaryota > Metazoa > Arthropoda > Insecta > Diptera > Cylindrotomidae > Diogma > Diogma glabrata. Next base: position 142,621 of record CAVNZG010000510.1, on the reverse strand, counting down.
TTTCCAACTTTGTCTAGCTTTGAATGAAAAAAAAGAGTTACCAACAAACCATTATTAATTACTATGATATGAATACGAGTATGTCACTTTGCTGATTAACATTAAAAAATAAAAACAAAAAGAATAAGTAACTATTTCTAAGCCACAATAAATGTTTTTCAAGAACAAAAAAATTGTACCTAGAAATAAATTAAGTTGAATAAATTCATAATTGCGGAGTCAAATTATGAACGGTACTGGTAAAACGCTACAAAATTTTTTAAATCGTTTATGAGAAAGTTTCCGGAATAACCATCCTTTCCTGTAATCTTTATTTTATGTTTCATATCTTTTGTTTTCAAAGTAGGATTTATAAGGAAAGATTTATCATTAAGAATTGTGAATGTAGAAAAAAAATAAACAGAATCTAGATCATAGTTTTTTATTTGTCCATCTTTCTTTGTCCTTTTCAAAGTTTAATAAATTCAAATTTATTTTTTCTATATATTTAACTATATTTTTTTTACTATAAAGGTGTATTCGTATATATAAATTTGAATTTTGATATATCAAAATTCAAATACTCTATTTAGACTTAAGCATTCATTGAATTTCTTAAAAAATTTATTTTTCTCTAATCTGTAACCATTTTGATTTATATTTTAATTAAACTGACAACAATAAAACTGTGGTGTTGACTTAAAAGAAAGTATATTTAAATTCTCAGTGCGGAAATAATAAGAATTTTATTTTTTATTCCCGTACAATATATATTATATAACAAAGACGGCATTATTATGGAATAAACCTGCTTTAATTAACTATTATCATATTTTTATTATTATCATGATAACCATTTCTTTATTCCATTTTTGTTTTCTGTTTTTCAAGATTTAACAAATAATAAATGTAAATTTTTTTGTTAGCAGATATTCAGGGGTTTTCAGTAAAATTAATCTATATCAATATATTTTGTTTTTTGAGCATGGAAAAAATTTGATATATCTTTTGAAAGTAATTTTTTTAAAAGTTTGACAAAGTGTATGAGGGTGTGATAGTTGATACCTTCGATTTTCAGAATAGATTATATTACTGCAGTGATAAGAAAAAGTGCAGTTTACCACCTCAAAAATGTGGCGCGTTGACCTTAAATGGAGGTCAAAGTATAAGATCAAGGGTAAATCGTATAAATAGTGAATTCTACTTCATAAAACCATGAGTCATCAATGAAATTTTTTATATATGGATTTTACTTGATACTAGCTAGAAATTGGTCTAAATAATTTGGTGGCTTGCTTATGGCTTTGAGGGCCAAGGTCATTCGAAAATGTTGTTTTCGTCGCTTTTTCGCCTTATTATCTGGCTAAATATCTGCCAAAACCTTAAGTGACCCACATTAAAAAATGTTGGACTAATTACACAACATATGAAAGTACTTTGAAAAATCTAAAGGAGCCTGTAAACGAGCAACTTTTTACGGCAATGTGTGGCCGGGCAATATTGCCGGGCAATATTGCCCAAATTCAAAAACATTTCCGGCAATTTTTTCGTATTGCCCGGCAATATATTTGTATAGCTCGGCAATATTGCCGGTATTGCAACTAATGGCTGTTGATTTTTTTCATCGATCGAAAATATTAAACATTGCCCGGCAACTATTTCGATTTTTGTTGTTGTTTTTTTTATTGAATTTGAGAATGCAGTACGTTTTGAAGATTTGTTAATGTGAAAACAAAATTATTTCATATAAAAATTTGTTTGAATTAAATTAAATGGTTGGTAAAAAAAGGGATCCTGAATTCGGAAATTGTTTTGGTTGTTGTAAAATAAGAAAAAAGGTAATATCTTTCTATTCAGATGTTATGGTTAATTAATGATTGATGAAAGGTGGGTTAATAATATTTTTTGTTGTTTTTAATGATTGTGATTCTGTTTTGAGAATGAGTGCACTTATTTTTGTTTATAAATCGTTTAGTATTTTGAATGGAGAATAAATATGATGGTTTTTTAGTAAAAATTTGTAAGACTACTGCAATGGAAAGCATTTCGGCTTGATGAATTAATTATTAAAGTAATTAAATTATTATTCTTTTAATGTTTAAAACACCCAAGGTTTTATAAATATTTTTTTATAAATAATTTCGTTTGAGGGATAATGAGTTGATAAACGAGCATGTTGAAAGTTTCTATATAAGTGGAAAGACAAGAAGTTTTTTTTTTAAATTGGCTTGTAGGATAAACATGGAGCAATTGGTATGGAGTGAAAATTTTTTTGCATCTATTTAGGAGGCCAAGTTTTCTTACGCGATTTTTGCCATTGCCATTACATGATCGTTCCAGAGTAAGTCATTTGAAACTGTGACACCCAATGTTTTTACATTCACCTATAGGTTCATCACACATGCTGAATAAAATATCTTTGGGGAACTCGGTCTTTGATCTGGAAATAATCAATAGCTGTGTTTTGGCAGAGTTGAAATTGATCAGGTTTTGATCACCCCGATCGGCGACTTTTTTAGGTCGTTATTGACGTTTATGGCAGCGTCTCTCCGGGCGGGATTAATTCGTTCGTGTATTTTAATTTTTAAGGGAAGGACTCGAATGAGTTTTGCAGAGTACTATCATTTGCAAAACTATTTATTGGGTTGCTGGTGATTTTCAACAATTCGTTGATATAAATCAAAAATAGTGTTGGGGACGATACTGAGCCTTGAGGCTCATTAACCAGCCTTAATTAGTTTAGACTCAGATGATAAGCCGTCTAAGGAGACTGAATTGTATCGGTTGGAAAATTTTGAATCAGCTTCACAGAAGTGGGAAGAAACCCATACGCAACGAGCTTTTGTTGATTAAGTTGGCATGCCAGACTCGATCGAATGCCTTGGAGATTTCTAAAGCGATAACGTATGTTTCACAACCTTTATCAAGCCTTTATCATAACAGATCGGTAGTTGATCTTTTGTTTCGAAAACCGTATTGGCTGTCGGCTATTAAATGATTTACTTCCAAAAATTTTGAAATGCTATAGGCCTATAATTTGAGATATCGGATTTTGGTCCCTTTTTGGGGACGGGCTGGACATTTGCCAACTTTCAGCACGAGGGAAATATACCAGATTTGTAGGATTGGTAGAATATTTTAGTCAAAGTTGGTGCAAGGTCTTTAGAAAAGGTTTTTAAAATAATGCGTGGAATGTTTTACCATTCCTAAGGCTTTGTTGGTGTTTAACCCCCTTAGAAGTTTAGCGACTATTTTGGGTTTGAAGTGGAGTTCGTTCATATTAACTCCTGAAGACTGTATTTGGAGTATTTCTTTAGAAGTTTCCAAAACAGTGGAGTTCAGAGCAAAGCGTTCAGCGAACAAGTTAAATTTTTTTGCGGGATCATTGACGATTGAATCACCATCAACAAATAGGAAGATTTTGTACCAAAATCTAAGGAATTAATGGCACTGTAGAAACTATTGTCAGAAATAGACATAGACGGAAGTTTTGAAGCTTTCGCTCTGTCAATTTCAGACTTTTCGTTTGAGATTATCTGGTTAGATATTTTGTTGGCCTTTAGATATTGGGATCGATTAGTGGGAGTTTTGTTATAAATCCAAATATTAAATGATCTACGTTTGTTTCTAAGTGCCGTTTTGGCAGCTTTTGAATGCAAGTATGTATTTTTGTTTGGGTTTTACTATGGAAAAAGGGGTAAATCAGTTTTGATAACTGATGACATTAAATAATGATCAGAATTTCCAATGCTACCTTTCGCGACATTGACACTCGTAATATCTTGCATTGTGGTAAGATAGAGATCTAAAAGAAAACTATTATCACCGCCATTACGGGGAGTGAAATTTGGGTTTTTAACAATTTGGGATAGACGCAGCAAAATGTTTGCCTGTTTTCCACTATTGTCAATATCGTCGGTCGATTTGAAGAATTCCAACCATGATTTGTTGTGAAAGTTGAAGTCACGGTAATGATAACCTCACAATTAGAGGACTTTGCTCTAATCTCGTTTTCAAAGTTTACAGAAACTTGTGTTTCTGTAAGGAAAAGAAAGTTCAGTATGTCGTGCTCATAATGATGTTGCACGTGGTCATGGTTAGCGTTTAATCCGCAGATGTTTTGAACATGTATTCTAAATTTTTTTTTCATTCATATATGTGTTGTCCCTGCAAATACCGTGGACATGCCGCTTTATGGGCGGGTGGATTGCGCATATTTACTTTACTACTTGCAGACGTATATCGTTTCTGTTGTATCTAAAGTTTTATTTTTTATGTTTTATTAAAGATTGGATAACTAAGCAAAAAACCTTATCATGCAATAAAATACGACATATGCCAATATTTCATGATAAGATGAAGAAATAATAACAAAACTATAAGTGAAAAGCAAATTGTTAGAAATTTGCAGAAAAAATAACGAAACTAATTGCCAATAATCCAGCTGATACAGCGCACCCCAGATGCACCTTTCACCACCCCAATCGAGGCACAAAGCCCACATAACTTTATTTTGGTCTGATTCCTCGGAAGAGCTAATGAGCCATACTACTACGGAACGCTGCCTAGCTAAGACTGGGAGTGGTGCCGTTGACTAATTAAAGTTCGTCCGCCAGTACCGTAAGATATCATCTTGGCTAATGATATCTCCTGCCATTGCCAGTGGTATGTGATATCTCACGCTAACTCAAATGTCAATGGCAGGGACAGAAGTACGCGGGGTAGTCAGACCCGTAGATCAACATTGATCATAATCGATCCAAATCGACCCTTCCCGCTAGAGGAAGCCTGGCATCAATAATGTTTTCCTTACTTCCGGTTCGGTTACAGTGCTTGTATTTTACCTGCCATCGAAGTTTCGACTATGCGTCAACATTTCCATGAGCACTTCAAAATCATAAGCCTGCAAGCGTTTAATCCATCGTACCAATCACCTTAATGCTCCATGATCAGTTCTCAAATGGAAATTTTTAACTGTACAAGTATTTGTGGAAATATGTTTCACACATTCCATTATAGCCAACAATTTTTTACAGGTTAAACAATAATTCCTTTCTGGCTTGGACAGTTTCTTCTATTAATATGGGCCATTACTCTTTTCCCCATCCATTTCTTGAAATAACACTCCTCCTGTAACATCAGTGCTAGCTTTAGTTTCAAATATGAATTTAAAATCTGGTAAGCCAGATCTGGTGCAGAGCACAATCTTTTTTGAATTTCCACTAACGCATCTTCTTGCTTTTTTGTTCATTTAAATGCTTTATCCGTCCTTGTTAGCTTACGTAGAGCCTTTTTATTCCTGTTAACTAATGTTGGTACAAAACATTGGTAGTAAGTGCAAAATCCTAGACAACTACAAAGCTCTGGGTGGGCATTTGGGTGTTCACCATTTGTTGTCACTTTGCGCCCCAAGTATTGTACTTTCTCTCTAAACAGTGTATATTTCTTTGGACTTATTACGAGTCCTGCTGCTTGAATTCTTTCGAAGGTTTCTCTATTTTTTTTTTCAAATGATCTTTCAAGTCTATGACCGTTGCAATAATATCGTTCAATAACGCAAGACACGTTCCATTAAACTTTCAAATGCTGCTGAGGCATAACACAACCGTGGGAAATTACGCAGCCCTCTCCTCACAGATTCCTATTACACAACCCACTACCCATACTAAACGCTGTCAATTATCGGTCCTCTTCCTGGATTTCTACGTGCCATGAAGCACTTTGCAGATCTATTGTTGAGAACAATTTGGCACCTGCAAATTTATCCAGGGTATCATCAGTTTGAGGTAATGGGTAGCTATTTTTTATTACTGCATTCAGTTTTCTGTAATCAATGCAGAAATTAATAATTTCATCCTTCTTACCGACTAAAACTACAGGGACTCTATGAACTATCCGATTTTGTTTTTTATATAAAGTGTTTTGTTATAGGAATAACAATGTGTGTCAGAATAACACATACATAGATACCTTTTAAGACCTAGGTCCCACAACAACATGCGTTCTGAAGATTTAGTGGACGCAATTTTATTTTTGTGTGGATTGAACGCCCCCGAAACTATTGATTCGAGCAAAGCATTCCATTGTACGATGTACGAACAAAGAGGTCCCTTTGCATTTTTTTACTATGACGGTGAGTGATCTCAACAGTTTGACTGTTTGTACAAATCAATTGAAATAATAAAGTTAATTCAATTACGTTCAATTCTTACCGACAAAAATACATCATTTTGCAAAATATCGTTTTCTATAATATAAGCTCTCGAGCGATAATCATCAATCAATTTGTGCATATTATTATTAAATTATTTTCAAATTATATTACGAGATTATTGAATTTTATTTAAGCAACGTTTATAAACCTTAATATATTGAATCAAATAAAAATATTTGTTGATTCACATTCCACTACTTAATCCTGCTGATACGGATATTGAAACAATTTTGTTTATTTAATCAAACAATAAATTGACAATCTCCAAGTAACATTTTATTTTTAAATTAAATTATCAAATCCAATCAACAATCTAAAATAATATACACACTATATAATAATATACGTACATATATAATATGTTTGATTTGATTTTTCGTCATCGTTTATCATAAAAAGATAGTAGCTCATAAACTGACAAGAAAATTTTTGGGAATTCCCGTGATGACGCATGTTAATTACAAATAGTAAATTTTGAAATCTAGCTCAAATACAATACAATACCCAATGAAGGTTACTGACCATTTTTCCAAACATCTTTTTAAATAGAAACAACAGATAATAAAATAGGTAGATCTTTATATAAAATCTACCTAAAAAGAATAGCAATTATCAATAGTAACACTTTGAAACAATAAAAATGTAAAAGGATTTAATTTAGGCGCCAAAATTATTATTTTGCTAAAAATATTTTTTATTAGGTTAATCCTCTTTTAATTTTTTTCTAGTTTTTGCATCCTTTATAAAAAAATAAAAACAATAGTAATATAATAAATACATGTATGTAGTAAGAAAATCGAAGATACATATGAAGAAAAAGATTTTAGCTGGGACCTTTTTAAAAACACATTATTCGGTCAGTTATGGTTGATCGTTATTACTGTTTCAATTTAATTAGTCATCGGGTGTCATTGAATAAAAATTTAAATGTTGTTTTTGTGAATATTGAGTATTTTTTTGTGTGAATCTCTTTTAGACTACGCAAATTTATAAATTGTTTGTGATTTTAAAGTAAGAAAAAATTAATTTTATTTTTAAATAAATATAAAATACAAAACAATATTTTTAAAGTTTAGTTAAATAAAAAAGTGTGAGCTTGGCCATTTCAGCTAGATCAAGGACAAAAAAGATTGGCAAATTTTTAAAACAGCTGATTTTGCAGGAACCTGGAACGTCAAAGTTGTCATTTGGATAAAAATGATAGAAATATGTTCAAATATTCAATATTTATAAATTTTATTAAAATATTATGATTCAAACGGAAGTTATAGCGCCCTAGATTATTCGACATTTTAGGCTCTAGCCGCTTAACTGGTACCCGGATATGGCCAGTTCACGAACTTGTCCAAGACATTATTTGCCGGAACACACACAAAAATTATTTTGGTGTAGGTCGAAAAATACGACCGTGAGAGTGCCGCCAAATTCCGTTATATCTCATATCGTTATATATATACATATATATATATATATATATATATATATATATATATATATATATATATATATATATATATATATATATATATATATATATATATATATATATATATATATATATATATATATATATATATATATATATATATATATATATATATATATATATATATATATATATATATATATATATATATATATATATATATATAAATTTTTTTTTCATTTTGATTTTCCGTCTCCGCTTATCATATATTGGCACCAAAATTTTTCCGGAATTCCGAGATGAAGCACATACCAATAGGTAGATTTTTATATGAAATCTACCTAAAAATGAAGTGCGTAATCTTTACACGCTGTTGAAGTAAAACTTCTTTGGCAACTGCAGCAGGTATTACTAAAAATATTATATATAAAATAAAATAGATATCTTATATTGAAATTTAGAGTTTCTTTTGTAATATTCTTGACAACTCAACTCACTAAATAAAGTTTCAATAAGGTCCAATAAAAACGCTTCATTTACTATTTTTTAGCAAATCGAAACGATTTGTTTCGATTATTTTTTTCTGGTAGGAAGGAACAGCGAATATTTTCGAATATTTTCCGCCTACTTAATATATTAATTTAAAACAAAAATTCACATACAAAATTATGTGAAAATGCAATTTGCAAATAGTAAAAATGTCCGTTTTCATTCATAAATGATTGCATGTTTATGTTTATTTGTCAAAAATAAATTACAAATTTATAACATTTATGCGCCTACTAAGATGAAATAATATTTTACTATGTATGATTATGTTGTATGAAATAATGTTACTATTTCTGTTCGTTAAACTGTCTGCTAAATACAACTCGTCACCAAATTATTAGTCGATTATTTTTCAACATTACCACTCATGCCATTTGAGGTTAAATATTTTCCTCGTTCGCTACGCGCACTCGGGACCTCAAATGACATTCGTAATAATGATTATGAAAAATAATCGACTATTATTTGACGACTCGTGATATTATATATGATAATATAGTTTATAACAATGTGTAATAAAAGCCATATTTACATGTTTTATAAAGTCTTACAACGTATTACAAATTAAATTTCACGATGAATACATGTCCACTTAATTTAACAATTGGTACAACAATTGATGCATTTTTCAATAAATTTAGCAAATTTGTCATAAACTTCTAATTTCATATTTCAATTATGCTAATAAATTGAATTGACTTTGTAATACATTATGTAAATGTTACATTTTATTACACAGTAAATTATATTATCAAGAAATGCAACTCTAAATTGCAATATGACATATTTATTTTATATTTCATCTTTTTATTAATACCTGCCACAGTAGCCAAAGAAATTTATTTCAACCGCGTGCAAAGATTACACGCACTCATTTTCTATTTAACAAAACAAATTTAATCAACACAAATATTTTTTCCCGCACGAGAAAGCCCTGGATGCAAACTCTCAACACCATGATCCCCGTGACACCACCATGACCATCATGACCACGGTGAACACCATGACCACCATGACCACCGTGACCACCATTACCACCATGACTACCATGACCATTTTGATCACCATGACCGCTATGACCGCCATGACCAACATGACCATCATGACCACCGTGAACACTATGACCATCATGAACCCCGTGAACACCATGACCACCGTGACCACCATAACCACCATTACCACTATGACTACCATGACCACCATGACCACGATGACCCCCATGACCACCATGACCACCATGACCACCTAACCACCATGACCACCATGACCACCGTGAACACCATGACCATCATGACCACCATTACCACCATGACCACCATAACCACTATGACCACCTTGACCACCATGACCATCATGACCACCGTGAACACCATGACCACCGTGACCACCATGACCACCATAACCATCATCACCACTATGACCACCATGACCACCATGACCACTATGACCACCATGACTACTATGACCACCATGACCACAATGAACACCATGACCACTACGATCGCCGTGACCACCGTGACCACCATAACTACCATGACCACCGTGAACACCGTGATCACCATTACCACTATGACCACCATGACCACCATGACCACAATTACCACAATGACTACCATGACCACCATGACCACCATCTACAATCGACACATCCAACTCATATAACATTTAGGACAAGACTGCATAAGTGAATAAAAAATATAATAACAAATGAACAAATGAATAACTTTACCATACAAACCAAAAAGATCCACCAAACATGCTCCAACCAGTTATTCGATTTTGCTCAAATTTCAAAACGGAGCTTTTGTCATCTTATATTTCATTATATATGCCTGCTATTTACCAAGATTTGCGACAACTTATTTTTCTGCCTTTAAAAAAGCCAAATATGCTGCCATTTTTATTAATTTACGAGTCTAAGCATCCACTGTAAACAAAACTGGAACAGACATATAATATTTTGAAAACTGATATTAAATTAAATGAAAATACTCCAAAAATTCGGATTAAAAATCATTAAATTTAATTCAAAATTATGTTTTTTGAATTGAATTTCTGTTAAATTTTTAAGCATCGAAAAATACAATAAACTATTTCTATAATGCACCAAAAACCAGTGAATATTTAAAATATGTGTGTCATAATCGAATTGTATCGTATATTTGCCGAATATTATATTCGTTTTTTATACTTCCGTTGCACAATTCTTAAAACACTAAAGAAGTTTTACTTCAAAAAATATTTATAAAACCTTGGGTGTTTTATACATTAAAAGAATAATAATTTAATTACTTTAATAATTAATTCATCAAGCCGAAATGCTTTCCATTGCAGTAGTCTTACAAATTTTTACTAAAAAACCATCATATTTATTCTCCATTCAAAATACTAAACGATTTATAAACAAAAATAAGTGCACTCATTCTCAAAACAGAATCACAATCATTAAAAACAACAAAAAATATTATTAACCCACCTTTCATCAATCATTAATTAACCATAACATCTGAATAGAAAGATATTACCTTTTTTCTTATTTTACAACAACCAAAACAATTTTCGAATTCAGTATCCCTTTTTTTACCAACCATTTAATTTAATTCAAACAAATTTTTATATGAAATAATTTTGTTTTCACATTAACAAATCTTCAAAACAAACTACATTCTCAATTTCAATAAAAACATCAACAAAAATCGAAATAGTTGCCGGGCAATGTTTAATATTTTCGCTCGATGAGCGATATCAACAGCAACATGCCAGCCATTAGTTGCAATACTGGCCATATTGCCGAAATATACAGATATATTGCCGGGCAATACGAAAATATTGCCGAGAATGTTTTTGAATTTGGGCAATATTGCCCGGCAATGATTGCCAGCCACACATTGCCGTAAAAAGTTGCTCGTTTACATGCTATTTTACAAGAGTTTTGTTAAAACATTGCCGGGCAATATTGCTGAAAATATTGCCCGGCAATATTTTCGGCAACACATTGCCGAAAATATTGCCGGGCAATATTTTCAGCAATATTGCCCGGCAATAGTTGCTCGTTTACAGGCTCCTTAAAACAGCACAGGTTACTCTGGCTTTAGTAGTTAAACGGTCTCAAAGTTGAAAATTTTTCAAAAAAGACCAAATTTCAAGGTCAATAACTCTAGAAGACATCAGTCAAAAAGTTTGAGACATGGCTGTAATTATACTCCATATTTTGTAGTTTAAGATCTACGCTTAAACCGCATGGGGCAAGGATTTGTTTTTTAATACATAATACATGCTAATTTTCATCGTTCAATATGCGTTTACATAATGTACCATATGCACATTTTACCTATTTCTCAGGCTATTTTTGATTTTATAATGGTCATAAATCAATGTTTAATTAGGGCCATAATTGATTTAGTAAATAATTACAAAACCTCAATTCCACATTACAGGTTGAGTATACTACGGCGTGATGTTCCACATCAAACGGATCAATGCTGTGTCCAAAATTTTATTAGTCGAAACACTTTTTTTATGGCGCATATTGAAGCTTAGTGTATAAAGTCTTTTGCTGTTTAGAACATTCCTAAAATTCAAAGTGGCGGCCAAAAATTGGCGGCTGCGAGAACCCCCTCATCACGAAAGAACAGTTTTTTGGATGTAAACACTTGTAAAATTTATCAGATCATTTAATTGAAATAATTTTCTGATGTATCTTTGCTTGCTGAACACAAACATAGCCTTATTGTTTGAGTCAATTAAATGTAAATTCAAATTTCGCGATAAGTTGGGTGATCGTAGCTCAAAATACAGTTTTTAATAGATTTGTGGGGGTCAATAGCGAAAAGTTGAATTTTTAGTACTAGGTATGGTTACCCAACTAGCATTTTAACTTCTTTTAAAACACTAAACAGTCTTACCGAAACTAACTTCCCCACCTTCATAGTTTCTTTAAAATTTCTATACAGTTTCGATAAAGGCCATTTGGAGAACTTTCCCCGCCTTTAACGAAGCTATAATTTGTAAAAGACTTCGGAAATAGCTTCGGTAAGGTCTTTTGTAAGCAGTTATGCAAGCTGAATAGAATTTATGGTTTGACAAGTTATAGCTTCGGTAAAGTACTTCTAATAGCTTGTTTTAAGCAATCTTTAGAAGTTTTATAGAAGATATTAAAAAATGTGACAAAAATATTACAATGTTTTGTATATATCTACACTTTTTTAACGTAATTATTCTTGTGTTATTTATATAGTGTTATTTATATAGTGTCTAAATTTAAGCTTTTGTTTACGGTCGCATCAAGTTTCGAACCCTGGTCCTTCGATCGTTTGTCCTGCACGCTATCCAATCGGCTGATTTAAATGTTAAGAAACAATAAATATTTTTGATAGTAGTTACAATAACAATAGCTTCTATAAGACTTCCATAAGACTTCCATAGAATTTTGTTTTTAATTTAGATGTAGAAAATATAGTATATAATTCAGGGGCTTATTTTTCATGGAAAAAGGTATGTGACATATAACTTCAATGGGTTTTTTAACGATGAAATCATAATCTGAGGTTTACGTTCTTAAAATATTTTGTTTCTTTTTGATAGACGTAAAAGAATATTGAAAAATCTATTTGCCATTTGTTTTATTAGTTCAAAGATTTTAAGTATAGCAACATTAAGGGGTTATATTTTTTCAATCATTAACTTTTAGCGTACTTACACCTTTATTTGAACAATATTTTTTTTTTAAATAAAAAGTTTTGTAATTGGATTTTTAATAGGTGTCACAACAACATGCGTACTAAGGTGCTGATGAACGCAGCTAATTTTTAAAAATGTTATATAAATATAAAACAATAACAAAAGGAGCAACGATATATCGCACCCATCCACTTGCTGTAACATATTTTAATAGAGTGACTAAATTATGAAACTCTGTATCGCCTCAGTTCTTCCTGACTAGTTTAGCTCTCAGAAATGTAAAGAAAATTCATATACCATTATTTATAAAACTTTAAATTTTTTCTATTCCACTCTAGTTGATTTTTGATTCTGATTCTTTAATCTAATTGATTATGATTTTGATTCATTTTGTTGTCTATTTGAAGACTCTTAATAAAAAATATTTTATATTGTGCAAAATAAGTCTAAATAATAGATTAAAAACAAAAACCACCTTATGCACAATACTTTTTTGAAAAAAACGAAACGCTTTCAATTTCGTATAAGCTTCAATTTCATATAAACCCATTCAAATTACATGTCACATATCTTTTTCCATAAAAAGTAAGCCTATATTTTATACATCTAAATTTAGTTGAAATAATAGAAGCAATAGCTTCCGTCAGTTTGACATATTTCGTTTCAGATATTGAAGCAATTTTTAGACTATGACAGCTGTGCTTCTATACGATCTGTAAACAGTTACAACCGAAACAACTACAATCCTAATGACAGCTATAACTTCTATAACCTTTTTTCGGAAGCTTTATTTAGTGTTGTGTAGATAAGTTTCGGTAAAGCTTCTAATATTAAATATAGAAGTATTTTAGAAGCTTTCATTTCGATGGTTGGGAGAACTTCTCTGGGGATGTTGTATCGAAACTTTATAGAAATAAAATATAACTAGCTTCCACTTAGAAGCTTTATTGAAGCTTAAACTTGTATAACTCGAAATTGAGAAGTAAGTTTGCTCGTTGGGTAGTCTTGTACTCAGCAAAACAAACGAAATCAAAATAAGGGAGTCTAAAAAAGAAATACTTTTTGGAAATTTTTCTATAGGTTAGGGATGACATGTGAAACTTTTAGTTTATAGACAGGTTATAAACATGTTGAGAAAATAAAAATATATACATCGCAGTGCAATTTTTTAAATCTTTACAATAAGTTGTGTGATCGTTATTCTAAAACAAAACTTTATTGAAAGTTTTTAAGTTCAGGGACAAAAAGGAGGCTTTTAACTCAGAAAAAGATTATATTCCTAATCAGCAAAGATACATCATAAAATGGTTTCAATTAAATGATCTGATAAATTTTACATCGAAAAAACTATTCTTTCATGTTGAGGTTATTGACTTGCAGCTGCCATATTGGACCGCCATTTTTAATTTTAGTAATGTTCTAAACAGCTGTAACAAGCGTAAATGTCTGTTGACAGTTATCTTGTTATAGAAAATTATCCGCACAGGGATTTCAGAGCGGTCAATGTGTTTTCGACTAAGCTCAGAGGTGTCGTGGGGAGTCTGAAATATGTGTGGATCAGTATTAGACCGCATGAAGAAAAAAAATTGAGAAGCCAGAAATTTTCAGCAAAACAACAATAATATATATAACAGAAATAAACAACAGAATTTGAATTGTAATAAAAAAGAAACAGAAAGGTACATCATTGTTAATTCACCCTGATTGCGATTAACGTTCTTAACTACCCATCATCATCCTCAGAAAACTTCACTTCCTTTTAGCTCATAATTCACGAATCATGAAAGAAAACACAATTAATTAAAAGTAAAATATAAAGAAACATATTTCTAGTATTTATTATTACTATCTAAATTATTATTATCTAAAATAAAAGTTGCTATTATTTCAATTTTGATATTTAAATTATTTAAATTATTTATGTAAATTTATAGAAAAACAAAGAAAAATTTACTCATCCGTTGATTTGGTGTCGTTGATTATTTTGTTGATTGTGAGAGATTCTTTTTGTTGATGACGAAATGTGATTTTGATTATATAATATATTAAGTAAATGACTTATTTAAATCAGCCATAAAATTCAAGATTTTGTTATGATTTGATGATTTAATTTTAAAGATTATTTATGTAAAAGATATATTATTTAAGTAAAGTTTATTATTTATGAAAAGTTTACTTCATTTATTCATTAGTTTGACAAGAACTAAATTTATGATCAAATGATCTAATGCACTTCATTGATATTATTAATTTTTCACTTTATTAGCACTTATATTTTGCATTTACTATGAATGTTTATAGCAATGAATAATTTAATTTTGTATATGGGAGATGTTATAATTTATGATTTATATATATAAAATAGTTTTCGTATCATTTTATTCAAATGGTTAAACAACAAAAATCATTAATGTTATATGAAACGTACAATGAAAACAAGATCCTGTATCTTATAATTATAAATTAATTCGGCAATATTGAAAAACAGTTACGTTATCTTCAAATTTGAAATTCAAGTTTTTACGAATAGAATATATTTCAATTTCAATTTAATTATTTTATTTTAACTAAAATGGATCCGTTATTAATATAATTTTACTATATTTATCTATAATTCATTTCTTTAAAGATTAAGAATAGAAATGCTATTCGAGTTTACAAATTATTATTTGAAACTAATTTTTCACGTATCACTTATGCGTTAATTTAGATTAATTGTTTCAGTTGTTTGTAATTTCCTAAGGAATTTACACATTCTAATGACCGATTTATTACACATATAATCCACAAAATTATTTTATTATTTTTAATTTAAATTATCAGAAAACAATTAATCTATTCGAATTTTAAACAAGAACTAACTAATTAAACTCAAAAACCGTATATCCTTTCATGATCATTATTCTTCAAATCAAAAAATAGAAACCAGTTTCACTTTAACTTGCAATTTTTCTTCCTATGAAAACTAGATGATTGAGTTGTTTAATAAATGCAAAACAATTAGTGCATTTTATCGCTAAATTTGTTAACCCTCTAATGACCAAGGTCTTCTTGGTTAACATCAGAAGAACTAAGTAGTGAACAGCGTCACACAGCATAAGAAATTCTATAAACTAAGCTTCAATTTGCGTCTTAAAGAAAACTTTTACGACTGATTGAATTTTGGACACAGCATTGATCCGTTTGATGTCGAACATCACTCCGTATACTCAACCTGTAATGTGGAATTGAGGTTTTGTAATTATTTACTAAACAAATTATAGCCCTAATTAAACGTTGATTTATGACCATTATGGAATCAAAAATAGCCTGAGAAATAGGTACAATGTGCATGATGGTACATTATGTAAAACGCATATTGGACGATGAAAAAAGCATGTACTAAAAAACAAATCCTTGCCCCATGGGGTTTAAGCCTGGATCTTAAGCTACACCAAATGGAGTATAACTACAGCTGTGTCTCAAACTTATTGACTCGTGGCCTCTAGAGTAATTGACTTTGAACTTTGACCTGTTTTTGAAAAACTGTCGACTTTATAGTTTATAGTAACTTTAAATAAAAGAAATTTAAATTACCATTAATGGAAAAAGAAATATACACATAATACATAACATACTCAACATACTTATATTTTTATATTTGAAATCATAAATGTATTTTATATTATATAGTTGTACCTTTTATATTTGAAATCACAATTGTATATTATATTCTATAATTGTACATATGTATTAATAATACTACATAAGAATGTTTATGTATAAAAAGAATAAAATAATTTATTCGATAATCTGTATTATATAAATAAATCAAGATAATTGTTTATCATAAATTGTTTTCCTAAAGTGTGAAAATAAAATTAAAAATTGATTTAGTAATTGGTTAATTGCAAGTGTCCAACAATAAACTAAAGTCGAAGCCAGCACCAGGAGTTCAACAATGGTAACCCCGACTTGATTTTTGGTGCAATACATTTTTGTAAATCGACAATAGCAACATGCAACATTTTTTTTGAAAACCGTAATTAAATTTGCTCTACATGACCGATTAAATATACATGGTCATAAATTATACATAATTATTTACTACAATAAAAGGACGTTGAACAATAACAGTAATCAACCCAATATCAGAAAAAAAAAATAACCACCAAAATCGTAATCATTTTGTATGCAACATTTTTCTACATTTTGTTACAAGTGTCCAACAATAAGCTAAAGTCGAATCCAGCACCAGGAGTTCAACAACTTTGAGGCCGTTTAGCTACTAAAGCCAAGAGTAATCCATTCTGTTTTACAGTTTTCTAAATACTTTCATATGTTGTGTAATTAGTCCACCAGTTATTACTGTTACGTATGGGTTTAGCAGATATTTAGCCAGATAACAAGGCGAGAAAAGCAACGAAAACAACTTTTTCGAATGACCTTCTCCCTCAAAGCAATAAGTGGGCCACCAAATTATTTATGCCAATATCTACCTAGTATCTAAGAGAATCCATATTTTAAAAAATGTCATGGGTGACTTTTGGTTTTCTAATGATTGGCATAACATTTTTCAAGTCACTATTGTTGTTGTCTTTTAGCCCCTCCATTGTCTTAGACATTGTATCAGAACTCATGACAATGCTGTTATAATATACCTCGCATGTTTCAGCACAGAAGTAGTTACCCTTGTGTTTTTTCTTGATGCTAGGACCAATAATTTTCTTGCAGTTTGCATGATAACTGCGAAAGCAATGCGCACATGTTAAGGGTCTATTTTTGATCATCCATTTTGCCACTAACACAATCAATTTACTGCAATAAATAACATAACGTCGGCTGCAAAGCATTTACGTGTAACTACATTTTAGAAAAATGGAAAGGAAGATCACAAAACGATTTATGGCGATTCTAAACAAGCTTGAAAATAAAATTTTTTATCAATAAATCAATAAAAACTATAATATCACAATTGATATGATCAAATCACATGATCATGCTCAAATAACAATTGACAATTAACCAAAGCACAATTGACCTGCGAATCTGAAAATCAACGCCAAAGGATGTATTGTCCTAAGATACTTGTGTACCAACTTTGGGGTCTATATGTCAAATGGTTTCTGATGGCAAATGGTCCATACACTGTCTGTCTGACACTTGGACGGTATTGCAATCGCAATTTAAATTTAAATTTTTAATCAATTTAAATTTTTTTCATTTTTTAGGGTTCCGTTTTTTATACGGAACACGATTGGTGAGAGTACAACGTGTTTTTCACATTATTTCGATTATCTCGTGAACCATTAATCCGATGAACTTAAAATTTGAGGTGCTTATAAAACTAACCTATCCACACAAGATGGCGGGTTAAAAAATAAATAAAGTTGTGTTCGTTTGTTTTAAGGAGGTACGATGTAAAGCCTTTGAAAACATACATTTTTTTATCATATGAAAGGGCTTCATTTCAGCATTTTTTAAAAATATATTTTAGAATTTTACACCTCACCATTTTATGTATAATTTTGAAAAATGACGTTTTCGGGATGTTTTATTGCCCCGATTAACTCCGACCCCACTTCATCGAAAATCTTGAAATATATTGGGAATGATAGAAAATTGAGGAGGTTTTTAATGAAAAATATGGAAAAGTGGCAGACACTCATAACTATATTTATTAAAGGGGTGGGAATGTTAAGGGGTAAAAACATCATTTAAAACCAGGTCATGTGGGGTGTCATTTGAAAGAGCACTTGATTTTAGAAATATTGCCACTTTTTTTAGAATTTTTCAATGCATGGTTTTTGAATTATTATCAATAAAGTGACACAAAAAGTTGGTCCCCCCCTTTGCATTTCGAGCCTAATTAACAGAAAAATTTGAAAAAATTCACAGAGACAGGAAGTTTGATAAACTCTGAACGAAAAATATAGCGAACCCTCAAATAATTATATTTTTGTGTTTTTAAGGGATTGGGGTGGGGAAGGGTGAAAAAAAACTTTTTTGACCCAAGCGAGTGGGGTATCATTTGAAAGAGCACCAAATTTCCAACACGTTGCAATTTTTTTTAGAATTTTCCGGTACACCGTTTTTGAGTTATTCTAAGAAATGTGCAAATTCCAGACCTCCCCCCCTACGTTTCGACACTGATTGACAGAAAAAATTGAAAAAAATTCATGGAGACAGGAAGTTTGCTATATTTTGAACGAAAATTATAGCGAACTCTCAAATAATTATATTTCTGTGTGTTTAGGGGATGGGTGTGGGGAGTGCAAAAAAACTGTTTTTGGAACCAAACGAATGGGGTGTCATTTGAAAGAACACTTAATTTAAGAAACATTGCAACATTTTTTAGAATTCTGCGATGCACAGTTTTTTAGTTATTGATGAAAAAAAAGTGCTATTTTAAGTGTATGTATACCACCCTATATTTCGACGCTGATTTATAGAACAAATATTCCCAATTTATACCGTTAAAATACTGGTTAAATCTTTCTTTAGCTAACATAAACAGCTATGGATAAGATTTAACCTCAAGTAACATTTTTGATCAATGTAGATGTGATTGACATTTACTATAGACGTTTACGATTAAACATTTATTCTGTTATGCGTCCATAGTCTGGTGATATAAAGACTTTACAACATAACTTTATGTCATTTATTTTTGATATTGTGTTCTTTTACATTCACGGAACCCTTGGCGAGCGAATTTTATTCGCACTTGTCCGACTTTTTTCATTCAATTTAAATATTTTTTTTTTTAATTTTTCCATATAGCTCAATACCTTGTACTTGTACGAATAACAATTTCTTGGCAAAAATTGTTTAAAAATCTTGATTGTAAATTTAATGAGTGGATGTGAATCAAGCGGCTATTAACTGTCGATGGTTAATTTCCATAAGCATTTTTAACATTATCAAACAGAAAGTAAGCATCGATGTTTTTGTATCAGTAAAAACAATCATTGAAAATGAAAATGAAAATGAATGCGAATCATACCAAGTTTGTCTTAGGATGTCAAAACTTGTATGAAATAAAATGTTATACGCTCTGTTTTAATTTTTTTAAAAAAGTGTTGTTTTTCAAAGAAAGTTTGACTTCAGTAAAGTTATCAACAACTAAAGTGTAGAACGTTATACTTAAATATAAAATTGAAATTGTTGGCAATACCATAGAAAGTTTAGAAAAATAAATTAAAAGGTTAGTTAATGAGTTCTTTGCAAAAATATATTACAGAATTGCATTACAGTCTGGAACAAGTTTTATGTGTCTGTATTATTATATATTTATATGTTTTGTTTAAATAAAATTGAAAAAAAAGTCAGACAAGTGCGAATAAAATTCGCTCGTCAAGGGTTCCGTGAATGTAAAAGAACACAATATCAAAAACTATTGACAAGAAGTGTTATAATGTCCTTATATTTCCAGACCACAGACGCATAACAAAATAAATGTTAAATTGTAAATGTCAATAGTAAATTACAATCAAATCTACATTGATCAAAAATGGCAAAAAAAATGTTAATTCAGGTTAAATCTTATCCATAGATGTTTTTGGTAACTTAAGAAACATTCAATTACACCAGCTTGTAAATGGATTAAATTTGATTATTTTTTCGGTCAATCAAGTGTTAAAATTTAGGGAGTGGAAAAGCTACATGGAAAAAATATTAGGCTAAAAATATTTTGTTTTCAATAACACAAAAACTGTGCATTGCAAAATTCTAAAAAAAATTGTTATATTTCTTAAATTAAGTGCTCTTTCCTATGACACCCCACTCATTTGGGTCATAAATGGTTTTTTAACCCTCCCCACACCCATCCCATAAACAAACAGATATATAATTACTTAAGTCTTCGCTATGATTTTCATTCAAAATTTACCAATATTCCTGTCTCTGTGAATATTTTCAAATTTTTCTGTCAATCATCGTGGAAAAGTAGGGGGCGGAACGATCTGAATTTTGCACTTTCTTGTCCATAACTCAAAAACTGTGTACCCAAAAATTCTAAAAAAAATTCCAATTATTTTTAAATTAAATACTCTTTCAAATGACACCCCATTCGCTTGGGTTAAAAAAGCTTTTTTTTACCCTGTCTACCCCCGTCCCCTAAACACATAGAAATATAATTATTTGAGACTTCGTTATAATTTTCATACAAAATTTACCAAATTTCCTAAGTCTATGAATCTTTACAAAGTTTTCTATGTCGAAACGGCCCCCAATACCCCCATGATTTCCCAACGGTCTGAATTTTGTAGTTTTTGACAATAACTCAAAATCTGAGTATCGAAAAATTCTAAAAAAAATTGCAAAGAATTTTAAATTAGGTGCTCTTTCAAATGACACCCCTCTCGCTTGGGTCAAAAATGGCTTTTTTTACACTCTCTACCTCATCCCCTAAACACACAGAAATATAATTATTGTAGACTTCGCTATAGTTTTCATACAAAACTTACCAAATTTCCTAGCTCTGTGAAATTTTACAAATTTTTCTGTCAATTAGTGTCGAAACGTATGGGGGGGACGGTCTGAATTTTGCACTTTTTTGACAAAAACTCAAAAACTGGGCACCGCAAAATTCTAAAAAAAATTGCAACGAATTTTAAACTATGTGTTCTTTCAAATGACACCCCACTCGCTTGGGTCAAAAAAGTTTTTTTTACCCCCTCTACCCCGGTCCTCTAAACACACACAAATATAATTATTGGAGACTTCGCTATAGTTTTCATACAAAATTTACCAAATTTCCTAGCTCTGTGAATTTTTACAAATTTTTCTGTCAATCAGTGTCGGAACGTAAGAGGGGGAACCGTCTGAATTTTGCACTTTTTTGAATATAACTCAAAAACTGGGCACCGCAAAATTCTAAAAAAAATTCCAACGTTTTTTAAATTAGGTGCTCTTTCAAATGACACCCCACTCGTTTGGGTCAAAAAAAATTTTTTTTTACCTCCTTTACCCGAGTCCTCTAAACACACAGAAATATAATTATTGGAGACTTCGCTATAGTTTTCGTAAAAATTTACCAAATTTTCTAACTCTGTGAATTTTTACAAATTTTTCTGTCAATCAGTGTCGAAACGTCTGGTCTGAAAATTACACTTTTTTGACAGTAACTCAAAAAATGGGCACCACAAAATTCTAAAAAAAAATTGCAACGAATTTTATATTAGGTGCTCTTTCAAATGACACCCTACACGCTTGGGTCAAAAATAGTAGATTTTTGTACAAGTGGTGAAAACGTCTTTTTTTGCGTGACTGAACGAGACGTGATAGCGTCGAGTGGAATAAGTTCAGGCACGCAAAAACGTTTTTACCGCGCGTAGGAAACGCTATTTTTTCTACGCTTGTAAATATAAATGATAATATTTACAAATTCATCTACTAAAAACTTACATAACGACATATCTAAATTTGAGTGTGTAAAAAATAAACAATTATATATCGCATTTTTACCAGTGTAAAATAATGTTATTGGTGAAATAATTGGTGAAATAATTCAAACTACAAATAATGTTATTATTGTGTTCGCCTACAGATGGAATAATAACAGGCGAACACAATAATAACATTATTTTACACTGGTAAAAATGCGATATGTAATTGTTTAATTTTTACACAGTCAAATTTAGATATGTCGTTTTGTAAGTTTTTAGTATATGAATTTGACAATATGAATAATGAAAATAGTTCATATATTTTCTCTAAAAACTTTTACAGATATTACAGATATTTTTTTTACCGACTGGAAGTCATCGTTTAAAGTATAAATTTAAAAAATTGTAGGTAAAGTTTCAATTAAAAAAAATAAAAATAAATTTTTTAATAAAATTTATTTAATAAATTCTTTTTATTTTTTTTTGGCGGAAAGAACTCAGAGAATATATTTTATATCTGACAGTTAATTATCAGAGGAAAAAATTATACGATATATCTGATACAAATTTTATTTTATCGCTCCGATTTCTCCGATATAGAAAAAAACACACCCATTATTAGTTTAATTAATTAATTACACACAATGATTAGTTTCGATTCGATTCGATGAAAATATTCAAAATATTCAATCCCTTCAAAATACTGCGATATTGACAGAAATAAACACAGCAACAGAAACAGTAAATCAAATTCAATCTCAAATATTCAATTATTTATTTAATCTTTTAAATAACCACCACCTGTAGGCGACCACCGAAACTTATTTACTTTCAGTCCTAGTGACTGAAAACATTTTCAGTCACTACTTAGAAAAAGTTTCCCTTTCACATAGGTTTTACCATGTATTAAAATGACATTTTCGTAGCTTGAAGTAGAAAAAAGTTTTATTTACCTCCTCAGCCCCGGTCCTCTAAACACACAGAAATATAATTATTGGAGATTCGCTTTAGTTTTCATACAAAATTTACCGAATTTCCTTTTCCACTCTGTGAATTTTTACAAATTTTTCTGTCAATCAGTAGGTCTGAAGTCGCACTTTTTTGTCTATAACTCAAAAACTGTGCTTCGCAAAATTCTAAAAAAAATTGCTTTGTTTTCTTAATTAAGTGTTCTTTCAAATGATACCCCTTTTGACCACATTTCAAATAGTGTTTTTACCCCTTCTCATTTCCACCCCTTTAATAAATCTAATTATGAGTATTATTTTTTTTTTTTTTGAATAAAATGTGTTGAGTTATAGGGTTTAGAATATGTGTCACAATAACACATAAATACCTTTTAAGACCTAGGTCCCACAACAACTGGCGTTTTAAGGTCATGATGAACGCTTTTTTTAAACCTCTGCGGATTGAAGTCACCTGAGACTAAGGATTCCGGCAAACTATTCCATTTGTATGCAGTTCGGACAAAGAAGTCTTTCTGCGATCTGCCAGTATGACAGCTTGGGATCTCGACCGTTTGACTGGTTGCGGTAGCCGATTGTCGAGTGGAACGGGGTAAGAATAAGTTTGAGGCAGTGTGCTGCTGATTTCATCTGAGCACTGTTGATGACGATATTTGTAAAAAACAACGAGGTCAGCAACAGTGCGATGATGTTGTAGGGAATCAAGTTTTGATGTCAAAGTTCGATCACCCACAACCCGTATAGCTCGCTTTTGAACAGAGTCCAAGAGGGCCAAGATGGAAACAGAAGCAGCACCCCAAACTTTACAACAGTATTCCATACAAAGACGAATATAGGACTTATAAACATGGAGCAAATCAAATCAAATGACGGAAGAACGGAAAATCAAATCGATCTCGTCATGATCTCTAAGAGACACTCTACAAGTGTAACTGACGTTCGATCATACAGAGGTGCTGATATAGACACCGATCATATGCTTGTCATCTTTAAGTACAAGTGCAAATTATCATCTACATTTAACAGACAAGCAAAAAAGACCGTGCGCTGGAATGTCGATGCATTTAAACATCCGGAAACGCTGAACAGATATCAGCAAATAATAACACAAAACATTGAAGAGCAAGACATCTCTTCTGAGATGCCATTAAACATACAAGAAGAATGGCAAACGCTTCAATCAACCATTATAGCCATAGCACAAACTACATTCGGAAAACGACCACCGAAATCACACAACGAATGGTTTGACGACGAGTGCCGCCAATCCGTTGAACATAAACAAAAATGCAAGAAAAACCCGAAGCTCCCAAGCTGATTATCTCTGCGCCAGGAAAGCCTCAGCAAAACTTCTACGTAAGAAGAAACGCGAACACATGAAGAGCTGCATCGAAAACATCAACCAACATGCGGCCAACGGAAATTCAAAAGAGTGCTTTGCTAATGCACGGAATCTGACAAAAGATTTCCACCCAAGATCTACAGCCATCAAAAATGAAAATAATGAACTTACAACAAGTGAACGTGATATGCTGGCAGTGTGGCGCTCCCACTTTGAAGACCTACTGAATAGGACGAATGAAATCCATCCGTTTCGAGTGATTGCTCCATCAACTGAGGAGATTTTTGTCCCTTACCCAGCAATAGAAGAAGTGGAAGCTGCCATTAAAAAACTGAAAAATGGCAAATCACCAGGTTTCGATGGAATTCCCGCAGAACTTTTGAAAAATAGAGAAGCAGCTCTGGTCTCTCACGTATATACGATCTGATTCTTGCAATCTGGGACCAAGAGGAACTACCTGCTGAATGGAAAACAGTTCTCGTTGTTCCACTATATAAGAAAGGTGACCGTCTAAAGTGTGCGAATTATCGTGGCATCACACTGTTGAACACTGCATATAAAATACTAGCTAATGTCGTACTTGCTCGGCTCATCCCGTTCGCCGAATCTATCATCGGTGACTATCAGTGTGGTTTTCGTTTTAACCGCTCAACCACAGATCAATGTTTTACATTAAGGATGATTCTGAAAAAATGTTGGGAGTACAACATCAGCATTCACCAGCTACGTTGATTTCAGGCAGGCATATGATAGTATCATCCGCGACAACCTCTGGTCCGCACTCATATGCCTTGGTATCCACAACATGGGGATCAAACTGTAGAATAGTAATCGAAGGGTCAGTTTCTGATCCTTTCGATATAACATCAGGTGTTCGACAAGGTGATGCACTCGCGCCCGTACTGTTCAATTGGGCGTTGGAGAACGCGATAAGAAAAAGCCGAATTGAGACGCAAAACTGAGTATATAACAAATCTAGTCAAGTTCTTGGCTACGTAGATGATATTGTGCTTCTCGAACGTAGAACGAGCGATATAAAAGATAGTCTCTCTCAGCTTGAAAGAAATGCTAAACGACTTGGATTATGCAACAACACCGGCAAGATTAAAGTGTTAACAACATCTAAGAACATACCTCCCGGAAATCTGGATACTGGTGACTAGGAAGTGGAACACGTGGAAAACTTCAAATACCTCGGGTCTGTAATAACATCGTCAAATGACATGCAGGCAGATTTCAAAGCCTATGTCTCTTCCGCATACAGAGTTTTCTACGCATACTCAAAACTTCTGCGATCAAAACATCTTTCGCGGTCGTGTAAACTCACACTTTACAAAGCATTAATTCGACCTGTGCTTACATTTGGAAGTGAAAGCTGGACACTGACTTCCGACATTCTATCTAATGTAGAAAGGGCTACATTAGATAGAATGATAAAAAAGCGTCCCAACAACAACCAGCTGGCGTTCGTCGCAGAGGAAAACCTAGACAACGCTAGCGTGATGACATCATGCAAGACCTTCGTGATATAGGATGTCATGGAACGAGATGATTGGAAGCTTAGTGAACAGACGGCAAAATC
>CAVNZG010000510.1:65200-116316 GCA_963693315.1 Diogma glabrata | reverse complement strand
AATCGAGGTAAGAAAACACGAAAAAAACGTCATTATTCAAAATTATACAAAAAATGGTGGGGTGTAAAATTCCCAAATAAACTTTTAAGGAATACTGAAATGAAACCCTTTTATATGATACCCTACTTGAATCTATAAAAAATGTATTTTCTCAAAGGTCTCACATCGTACCCATGTAAACACAACGAAAACCACTTTAGTTTTATTTGTATCCGTCATTTTATGTGGACAGATTAGTTTTATACGCACATCAAATTTCAAGTTCATAGCATTTATAGTTTACGAGATAATCGATATAATCGATATAATGTGAAAAACTCGTTTTACCAATAGTGTTCCGTATAAAAAACGGAACCCCAACAAGATAAGCTTTTAAGATTTTGCTTATTTGATTCATTTATTTTTGATTGTAATTTTGCGGGTCAGTGTAAATATTTTTGCCTAATTCAACTAATAGAAAACAAAATTTTAACAATCTATCTTTTAGTGCAGACGTCATTACAGTAAAACAACATAAATATTGTGTTTTCAATTTGTTTGAAATATTTTCATCTATTAAAAATAAATAATTTGCAATTTGTTTGCAATATTTTTCAATAAATTGGTCAAATGAATTAACAAACGTTACCATACAGATATAACTAGAATTGCGTATGCTTATATTTAAAGAGTAAATATGAAATAGATTTGATATTGCGTCAATTATTTTTGTAAATTTCTGCAAGTTTTCGGCACGACCATTTTAAGCTGGAAATTATTGTTCAAACACGAGATTTGTGTCAAGCATACAAGCACGTGTATGGCTGTCAATAAACAAAAAATCGTTTCATCTATACATAGGTTTTGAAGTGTTGTCCACTGTAAAAGGCGGTTTTGTTTTGAGTTCATACAGTGGTTCTTATTTACAGTTAGAATTGACATCCCATCATTAGAGAACATTACTACGTAAAATGGTTGTTCAACTTTTGTCTATATTATCTGTTTAATCGCAAGGGAGTTTTAGGAGTTCAAGTTCTTATTTTACATAAACAAATAAAGTTCACTGGTGTTTCTAATGAAAAACAGCGGCGTTTGAGTGGGATTCGTTTATTGCCTAACCTCCTTCCACAAGTTCTTAGGAAAGTGGATGTCTTCAGAGATTTAAGCTTTTAAGGACAAATTATGTCAAATTATGTTAACAAATTAACTAATAAAGACCAATTTGGAACATTTCATAAAAAATGTTTTTTTCTACTTCAAGCTACGAAAATGTCATTTTAATATATAGTAAAACCTATGGGAAAGGGAATCTTTTCTAAGTAGTGACTGAAAATGTTTTCAGTCACTAGGACTGAAAGTAAATAAGTTTCGGTGGTCGCCACCAGACGGTTGAAGTAAAACTTCTTTGGCTACTTTGGCGTTTTATTTATAAAATAAAAAATCAAATTCAAATTGTTACTATAAGGAATTAAAAAATAAACATATTAAAAAGTGTGTTTTAAATATTGCTTTTTAATTCAAAAGTGACAAAAGCATACAAAAAAAAATTATTTGCTTTTTCTTTCTCATTCAAAATTTCTGTACTTCAGAGGTAAACTATCGTAACTGATATTCGGAAAATTTTTAATTCTTTTTTTCGGAATCTTTTTAATTGCATTTTTGAGTGGCAAAGTGTCCGATTTACACAACTAGGTAGTGGGAACTAATTGTATATTAAAATGTATGTTAGAAGAAAATTCATTGTAACACAGTTTACTATGTAATAATTTATAAGTGCTTCTCTGTAAAATTTTCCGAATATCAGTTACGATAGTTTACCTCTGAGGTACAGATTTTATATTGCATATAAAAACGATTACATGTTTTGTTAATCTTAAGTTATTATTTAATTATATTAATTTTGGAATTATAGCTTTTCTTAATTTTGGGTAATTTGGAAATGTTTTAATATACCATTGATGTGTTAACCAGGCATTTTCAAATTGGTTACACGTAACCCAAACAACAAAATAATGCCATGATGTGTTTCTGTATAATATTCCGTACGATCCGTATGATATTTCAAAAAACATATGAGGTGATGGGACATATTCAAAATATCCACCAGTTGGCATTAAATGTTTTTGTGTCAACATTTGAAACATCATTTTTTCTTAAATTAATAAAAATTTAATTTGTTCGATATTGCTGAATCCAAGCGAATAAAAATAAACTTATAAATGGTAAAACAGAGAATAATTCCATTGAATTTATTGTTAATTTTGTAGTCATTGAACCTGCAACGATATTTAAAATTAATATAATGTAAAAATAAAATTATTATAATGTAAAAAAATAGTTAAGGACAAACCATTTTCATTCCTCACAGTCACAAATCCTTCAGCTTCGGATATAATTATCAAAATAACACCATAATAATGAAAATAACCAACCAAATACTGTATCAAATTTATTTTGCATGTTGGCGAAAATATTTGAATAAAATTCATTTCATAAAAATGTAAACATTGTAATGTTATTATTATTATTTATTTATTAAATTTATAGTTTTGATTTGGATGGACAATTTTACAGTCCACATCCAGTTGATTTTGACATTTATCTAAATTTGAACTATTTGCTATTGTCTTCCATCTGTAGGCGAACACAATAATAACATTATTTTACACTGGTAAAAATGCTTTTATAAAAACATTATTTATTTTTTACACTGTCAAATTTAGCTATGTCGTTTTGTAAGTTTTTAGTACTTGAATTTGTAAATATTAAGTGTGTTCCATTTACCACATTTTCCTTTACTTTTGTACTAAATTTCGTTTTCAAGTTAACCATATCAAATGATGGTAAAGCTACGTGACAAACTTACGCTTCTTTTTACCGCCAGAGTTTTTGTCAGTTTAGAGAATAATTTCAAATATGTTTGCCCAAATGCTTATACAAATTTAGAAATTTTAGCCTAAATGTCATATTTCTGTCCAGCTTTCTTTAATTGTTTATATTTTGCATGAATCATAATTTTAATTTTCAGAAATTTTTTAATATTTAATTAATTTTCTTAAATTTAACAAACTCAAAATAAAATTTAAACTTAAAATTTTGTCAAACTAATAATTTTCTTTTACGTTGTTTAGCAATATTGTTTTTCAAAATTGTCAAAACAATTTATTGTCAAAAAAAATGTCGGAAACGTGTGGTAAGAAAGAATTTGAGTTGTAGTAGATCAAAAATCTAATACACCTCACATTTAAGTCGTTCCATTTAAAATTCGGTTCGGGTAGCAAGTTTACCTAAAAGGAACACGGGTATTATCATTTATATTTACAAGCGTAGAAAAAATAGCGTTTCTACGCCTGGTAAAAACGTTTTTGCGTTCCTGAACTTATTCCACTCGACGCTATCGCGTCTCGTGGACAAACCGTTCAGTCACGCAAAAAGAGACGTTTTCACCACTTATATAAAAATCTACTAATTATGATAGAAAATTAGATGAAAAATGAAACCAGTTGCTAACTAAGTGATAAAACGCATTGTTAAAAATGGCTAAGCATAGTTGTCTGAGACTGTATTAAATCTGTCAAAGACTGTATTAAATCTATTACAAAAACCAAATTGTAATTTACCAAAGATTTTAAGGACGCAAAGACTTCAGTTTTTATTGATTTGTATAGATTTTTTAAAATTTTTGAATTACGTGTGACGCATACTTCAATCAAAGCTAGTGACTTATGATTTAATTTGAAATTCACATTCCACTAGCAAAAGCAGTGAGACATCGCTAGTCAAGGTGATTTCTTAGGGATGCTAGAAAATCAATTCTATTCAATCAACGGTAGCAACCACAATATTAGTCATGGAAAGATGATGGCACGCTGTTTATTTTGGTCGTACAAAACGAGCATTCATATAACTCTATACCGGGGCTTTAATTATTGAGCGATTATGTGTTACATGATCGCTGGTTGGATTATTGGCAAATCAAGTTTTATTTTGTTCCTACAATTCTTTAAAAAATTTGCTTTGTACCTCTTATGTTATTTTTTATCCTGCATCTTATTGTGTGATTTGATTTATGGCTTAGTTATCCATTCCTTAGTAAACAAACGTAACAAAACAAATAAACAAACAAATATTTACGTCCATCAACACCTCAAAACGCATGATGTTGCGAGACCTAGGTCTCAAAAGATTTTTATGTGTTGTTGTGACACATATTTTAATTCCTACTGCACAACTAATTTTATTGAAAAAAAAAATAACAATTTCATTTAATTATAGCAAAAGTTAGTATAATAAAATTCACCCAAAAAATAAAGACATAACAAAAAAAATAAATAACGATGCCAAAATGTACTTCATTTCACGCAAGATGAATCATTTTGACGAGTTATACACTATGCCTTTTCTACGGGATTTAACAAAAATACGTGTTTTAATTTGCTAAAATGCCACTCCATTTTCAAAAAATACAAAATTTCTTCTTGTAAATATTTGTTTTTATTGATTTGTTTGTTTAACGTCACTTAAGAATTAGGAAAGATTTACTTCTCCTGATTATTAACATTTGAAAAGAGTGCTTTTCGTATATATTTAAAAATGTAATAATATGATAAAATTTTAATTCAACAGTAGAAAAAAATAATTTGACTGAAAGTGGCAAACTTGAAGCTAGAATCCATAATTGTTGTAAATCTCGCCAAAACCTCCCTCTGCAGATGTCTATATTTTGAAGGAGTTGATAGAAATATTTCCAAAGGTTCGAAATTTATGAAGTTTTTCAAAATATTTTGATCCGAACGGCAATTAACGGTTTAAAAATCTTAAGTATAATTTGGATTTTGCTGATTGACGAACTTGATGATGTTGAAATGTTAAATTATTGTTTATATATGTAAATATAATTATATTTATTATTATTATATACCGTTATCCCGTGTCCGCTTATCATATATATCCATTCCGCATAAAATACTTTAAAGAAAATCCGAGATGAATCACATTGCAACAGGTACATTTTATATGAAATCCTACCTAAAACAAAAAAAAATTGTAGCGGAATTGTCGAAGTTGGGATGCGGAGAATAGAAAACCGCATTATGTACCGGGTTACATCAAAATCGAATAACATGACTTCAAGGTAATGAAATTTTGAGACGTCAATTATTTGAAATTTTCATATGATCATTTTTATTGTGGTGAAGTAAAAACCTGTTGTCTTTTGAGCTGTTCGACTGTATTCAGTCAGTTTTTACGAATATAATATGGAAACAAAATTAATAAAGTTTTTCGAATCGTATATTGAATATTAAGCAATTTATAAAATAAGCTACGGATAACAGCTTTACGGTTTTTTTGAACAAGTCAGTGAAACTGTGCTAAGTCTTATAAAGAAACATCTCAAGCCAGTGCCGATATTATACTGAAAACCAGAAAACGTGTTTCTGTAATAAACTATTTAAGAATTATTAGGTGAAACCAAACCCGAAACAATCGTAATTATTCACACACGTTCTAAGCTTAATCACTGACAAATACTTTCTATTATCTGAAACTCTGTTTATCATTTTAATGTGCCATTTCAAGAAGGTGATTGAATAATATTTAGAATAATAAGTTTAACCTTCTAAGCAACTGTTCTTTTCATTCAAGTTCATCCGCATAGAAGTCATTTTATCTTACTTAATTTTATAATATTTACTATAAAAAAGAGTAATCAAATCTCGCGTTGGAGTCATATGAGCTAGTTAAACCAAAAGTATTTTTAGTTTTTAAATAGTTTACATCGTGCAAACAGCATAGATTATAAGTAGACGTTTGTTGAAAACTGCACAAATTAAATTATCTCTTTCAAAGTTTGTTTTGTTGAATGTCTGTTAACTAAATAAACAAATGCATTAACAATTTGTTTATTTTTACTAAATATAAATATAATTATGCATAAAATATATGCTTTTTCTTTTCATATGACAGATTAAAACGAGTGGAAATAAAAATACATAATAAGAACTTATTACGTTTAGGGAATTTTCTGTACTGCAGCCAAATTCTGTAGCTGTGAAGTGGTGAAGTGTTAAAAATTTCTTCATTTCGATTTTATCATTAATTTTTTATCATTTTCCCATTTTTGCGATTCTATATGCGATTAGAGTGTTAAAAAATCTAATAGCAAGCCGCGCACTGTCAAACGTCAAATATACATAAAAGTAAATGTTTATTTTAAGTTTCAACACAATTTGAACGTAAATTTTTACAAATTTAGATATATATAACTATTTTAGAAATTAAATTTGTAAAATTAATCTGCATTTAATTTAGAAATGCAATTTTTAACAATCAAATCGCATTGACGTTTTGCTGTTTTTGACAGTCAATAACAACAATATAAACGATTTCATTTCATTGTCAAACAAAACGTCAGTGTTAACTTTATTGTTTTAAAACTTCACTCACTTAGATATTTTTGCGGTGAAGTGATAAAAAACTTATCACTTCCTCACTTCACAGTTACAGAATTTGGCTGCTGAAGTCCTATAAATATTTACATTCTTAACCGGGCTATTATTTTGAAAACGTACATTTTTTTGACGATTTTTAAATTTTTAATTTTTAAAAAATCTGAAATTTTGATATATTTTGGTATTGACGAAAGAAAAAACTGTTCTCTGGTTTTATTTTTTGAGTACTCTGAATCGGAGTTATGCGCGGTTGAATTTTTGAGGCTTTTTCACGTAGTTTTGGTAATGGTGTCAATGTTTTGTTATATTTTTGCAAATAAAGAGAAAAATAGTTGAATAATCGAAATGTGTGAGTTGGAAATTAATAATTTTTTTCTTTTCCGCTAGACGGCGCGTTAAACCTTGGTTTACTTCAAAGGTCATATCTCAAAAATCGTCCTTTTTTTGTTTTTCACAAAGTTTAAAGTAAACGCATGCAGCTATGAAACTAAAAAATAAAAAGTGAGAGATTCCATATGGATTTTTTATACGATTTTTTAAAGTTTAGGATATGAAAAATTCACATGTGTTTTTACATCAAATTAATTATGCTTTACTAAATGTGAATCTAATATATTGAAAATATTATATTTTAACATCTGTACTAAATATTGAAACATATTATGTGCATTATTCATTGAAAAACAGGTTTTTATTGAGAATAAGAATTGCAGATTCCAACGACCATCTTAACACTAACATAACCATGAGACTATTATTAATAAATATTTTTTCTAATCTCTCGAATCTCTCCCTTTTTATTTTTTAGTTTCATTGCTGCATGCGGTTACTTTAAAATTTGTGAAAAACGAAAAAAAGGACTATGATTGAGATATGACCTTTGAAGTAAACCAAGGTTTAACGCGCCGCCTAGCGGGAAAGAGAAAAATTATTAATTTCCAACTTACAAATTTCGATTATTCAACTATTTTTCTCTTTATTTGCAAAAATATACGTAAATCGCATGAAATTTGTGCACCTATTAACAAAACATTGACACCATTACCAAAACTACGTGAAAAAGCCTCAAACATTCAACCGCGCATAACTCCGATGCAGAGTACTCAAAAAATAAAACCAGAAAATAGTTTTTTTCTTTCGTCAATTTCAACAATATATCAAAAATTCAGATTTTTTAAAAATTATCGATTTTTTTATGTACGTTTTCAAAATAAAAGCCCAACCAAACATAACATCACTATTTTTATTATTTTTTGTGTGAAAGTGAAACGACATAATGAGTGAAAAAAAATTCAAATAAAGATAAACCAATTACAATTTACAACATCAGCTTTAATTACAACTACAGCTTCTTATTGTTTTAGCTTATTTCTAAGTTTTGTTTAAGCTAAAAAATGTTTTCAAACAGGTTTTCGGTGAGCTTTTTCTAAACTTTTCTAGTGTACAATGTAAATGAGCATGAGCTCAAATATTCAACATAATTTTAAAGACCCAAAACAACACTTGAAAAGTTGGCTACTTCCAAATATTTAGTCTTAAAAATTAAAAATAATTGCAGAGATTCTATTCTAAAGCTTAAAATGAGGTTGGTGAAATCTACGTTGTTGTTATACATATTAGGCCAAAGTAGAATAAGAAAAAAAAAAAATAAAAATGAAAAGCCGTTGTAAACTCTTCTTATGAACTGTTGAAAATAACTTTTCCAAAGGACGCAGTAGTTTTTGTTAGACTATTACTTTTTGACAAATTTAATATAACAAACTGTATGAAAAATAAATGTCCACCTTCCTACTAAACTAAAATACATTCTTTTTACTTGTTTCTATAAAAATCTGGTATGAAATTTATGTTTTGTTTTAATTAATTATTACTTTAAACTTGGATTTCATTTTGTGTTATATTCTGGTTCTGTTTTTGATAATGGTCTGATAAATTTTATATAGATATATATCATTAGAAATCCAAGAGTCATTACAAAATAT
Organism: Diogma glabrata; assembly: GCA_963693315.1. Lineage (NCBI taxonomy): Eukaryota > Metazoa > Arthropoda > Insecta > Diptera > Cylindrotomidae > Diogma > Diogma glabrata. The sequence continues at coordinate 107,903 of CAVNZG010000510.1, read as the reverse complement.
AATAATAAATACCAAAACACAAATTTTGAATTTTTTTTCTGCTACAAATAATAAATAGTACAAAACAGATTATAAAAAATACAAACAACAGATAAGTTTACAAGAATTTCTTTTACTCAATTGAATTTCCAATAATATCAATAACATTCGACAACAAATATTTGTGCAAACGTCTTCAACTCAATTTTGGGTAGAAATCCAAATTCGTCAACCGAATTATTATAAAATTTAAATACTTAGAAACGAAAGTTAAAGGAAAATTTTTGTATGTAATTTGAATGATTCAAAGCAATTCCCTTTTTTCCAACAGGAAAAATGACAGTTTTTTCTCTGTTGTATTTTACAAAACAATAATATATTTAATAATGGTATCAAAATATTTAATATATAATGGTTGGAGAAAAAATTTTATGTTTTACTTGGACTAATATTGGATTTTGGAACTTGTCAGATCGCGGTACTGCGCTATCGCGTCGCATCGCAATGTTCTGGCTCATCCCAAAATCCATCATTTTTTGTCCTAGTGAAACAAATAACTATATATTTGGCTAACGTTAAATCAAAAATTAATTTAAACGTACCTTGTCTATTCGAGTTAAATTCCCGGTTAATTGAAAATAAAAATAATTTTTACTGAATAAACTAAACTCACAATTTTAAACTATAATCAGATCACTTTTATTTAATTATTCAAACTATTCAAAAGTTTTCAAAAATATATATTGAAAACACATCTAATTACAAATAACAATCTACACAAAAATAACATTCACATTAACGAAAAAATTCAAAATAACTCATTATCTAAAGTGATCACTGAAATGAAATTAATAATTTATGAAAATTAGTTTTAGTGAGAAAATTATATTTTAAAAAATTCTTGTGTTCTTAATGAATGAATAGTTAAACGTTGACTGAAACTTTATTCAAACTCTATCTCCCGAGTTATCTAAATATATTTTTTCTTTAAATAACGCTTCTGTGTGATTTTTGGCATTTTTTTCAATAACGATATTTTAAATACTATCACGCAAAAGATTTATTATAAAATGTTGATAAGTAGTGTTAAAAAAATTGTTTGTTTTCAAATGAACGTATTACATGGTTGAGGAAACAAAATGAAAAATGTAACATACAACAGGATACAATGTTTATTAGGTACTAAATACTAATTCAGTTCATTGCTAATCTGTTTTGTTAGTTTACCGTATTAGAATCACAAAATTGATTTTTTATTTAAAATTTTGTATCCAAGTCTAAATTGGCGTCTATCAACTCCTCATGTTGTAAGACTTAGGTTTTAAAAGCTTTTAATGTGTTGTTGTAATACAAATTGTTATTCCAACTACACAGCACATGTTATTTAAAAAAAGTCGTACGCTAGTGATGATAGATAATAGTCACAAAATCATTTTGATACTCATGTTTCCGTTGGTGTTAGTCATAGCTATCAGATCTGCTAGAATATGTTATAAAAAATAGTACTTAGCTATCATTTTTTTTAAGAATCGGGCAGTCGTGGAAATATTCAAAACTTTTTTTTACAATTTTGGTATCACACGATCTGGCTTGGCCGTCTCCCGAAAACTTTATGAGATTGGGGTGGTAGGACCCACCCCCACCCCTTTACACCCTCTTTAAGTTTTAGTATATAAAAATCTATATAAAATAAATGGGAAGAGATAAAACAAATTTAATGGCACCATTATCTTTTATTCAAACCGGCGCAACTTTTGGGTCCAAAGTTTGTTTGCACCCTGACCCTCAACGTATCGATTTCAATATAATCAGGGATGCTGAGTTCAATGATGATGATAAAAATGGGGGCCGGACTCGGTAGTCCAAAAAGGGTGGAGGTTGAGGGGTCGGTTATAAAAAATATTGAAGTTATCGTCATAATAAAAATTGGGGTCGAACTCAGGGTAGTCCAATAATATGTGGGGGTCGGGTGGTCGGTTATACAAAGTATCGAAATTATTGTCATTATTATCGATTTTTACATAATCGAGGATGCTGAGTTTAATGGTGATGGTAAAAATGTTGACCGGACTCAGGGTAGTTCAATAAACGGTGAGGGTTGGGGGTCTGGTCATGAATAGTATCAAAATTATCGTCATTACTATTGATTTCAACATACTTGAGGACGCTGAATCCAAGAAAAACCAATATTTATTATGTATATTTGAACATTACCCCAATTTTAGACGCAAACCCTTATCCTCTAACATCTTCCCTAGAGCCCAAATCCTAATTTCAGCATCACCATTGAATTTAGTGCCCTTAATTTATCCAAAATCAAAACTCAGAATATTTATGTGAACATTTTCGGCTTTCAGCCCACAACTCCCACCCTTTAGTGACACCCTTATATTTTTTATCCCAATTTAAACATCACTGTCGGATTCAGCGTCCTCAAGTATGTTGAAATCAACAGTAATGACGACAATTTTGATATTATTCATGACCAGACCACCAACCCCCAACCCCTTATTGAACTACCCTGAATCCGGTCACCATTTTTATCATCACCATTGAACTCAGCATCTTTGATTATGTTAAAATCGAAATGATGACGATAATTTTGATACTATTCATGACCAGACCCCCAACCCTCACTCCTTATTGAACTACCCTGAGTCCGGTCATCATTTTTACCATTGAACTCAGCGTCCTCGATTATGTAATAATCGATAATAATGACAATAATTTCGATACTATGTGTAACCGACCCCCAACCCCCACCTATTATTGGACTACCCTGAGTCAGGCCCCAATTTTTATTATCATAATTGAACGCAGCATCCTCAATTGTATTAACATTGATAATGATGACGATAATTTTGATACTATTCATGACCAGACCCTCAAACCGCACCCCTTATTGAACTACCTTGAGTCCGGTCGACATTTTTACCATCAGCATCCTCGATTTCCCTCGGGGTAGTGAAATCCGCAATTCTACGTCCACGCCGTGCTACCTGGGTAATGCTAACAGAATTAGGTTGGTGTAGTTGAGAGGGGCAGAGTAAATACTGCTTATACTCAATGATTCTGCACCAATGCAACTCAAGCCTCTGTTCTCCATGTTAGGGGCGGCTTGGAGCGGGCGTCTGTCTTGGATCAAGCAGCTCGCTATATAAACGTGTAGCAAGCGTTTGTTCTCCATGTTAGGGGCGGTTTGTAGCGGGCGTCTGTCTTGGATCAAGCGGCTCGCTATATAAACATGTAAAAAGGTTGTTTCTGGTGACCTTAAGATGCAGAACGAACCCATTCACGAAAATTTGGGTTGGGCGAAGGGCTAGCACCCCATTTCCGTAAAAAATTACTTGTCATGAATTCTGTACAAGGGCCTCGGCTTATCTCGGATTCATTATTAGAACGACCTCGGAAACTGTACCCGAACTACGATTTAAAAATGGGAACCTGGAACGTGCTAAGCCTTAGAAGACCAGGAGATCTACTAGAACTTACAAACCAAATCAATAGCTATACACTGGATATAGTGGCGTTACAAGAACTAAGATGGCCTAAGATGGAGGGACTGGAATCCACGAAACAGCCAAAGGATACACTCTCTACTATTGCGGTCATAAAAACGGAGGAGAATTTGGCGTTGGCTTTCCCATACATCGTCGCGTGAATCAACATGTTATCGACTTTCGCCCAATTAATATGCGGATATGCACAATGAGAATCCGCACGCAAAAATTTAATGTAACGATCATCAATGTTCATGCACTTACTGAAGACAAAGCAGATGACATTAAAGACCTGTTCTTTTTAGAACTCGAAGAAGTCATCAATAACATCCCGCGGCACGATATAAAAATCGTGGTAGGTGACTTCAATGCTCAAATTGGTAGAAGTGCAGAACTTAAAACACATGTCGGCCCTAACAGCTTGCATCATACTAGTAACAATAACGACTTTCGCGCAGCTGAACTGGTTATGATGTATGATCTAGTAATTTCTAGCACTTTCTTTCCTCATAAGAGAATCCACAAAGCAACGTGGAAATCAAACGATGGAAGAACTGAAAATAAAATCGATCACGTCATGATTTCTAAGAGACACTCTACAAGTGTAACTGACGTTCGATCATACAGAGGTGCTGATATGAACACCGATCATATGCTTGTCATCTTTAAGTATAAGTGCAAATTATCATCTACATTTAATAGGCAAGCAAAAAAGACCGTGCGCTGGAATATCGAAGCATTTAAACACCTGGAAACACTGAATAGCTATCAGGAAATTGTAACGCAATGCATAGAAGAGCATGACATCCCATCTGAGATGCCATTAAACATACAAGAAGAATGGCAAACGCTTCAATCAACCATCATATCCGCAGCACAAACTACAATCGGAAAACGACCACCGAAATCACGTAACGAATGGTTTGATGACGAGTGCCGCGAAAGCATTGAGCATAAACAAAAACTGCGAGAAAAATGGTTAACAAGAAACACCCGAAGCTCCCAAACTGATTATGTATGCGCCAGAAAAGCCTCAGCAAAACTCCTACGGAAAAAGAAACGCGAACATATGAAGAGCTGTATCGAAAACATTAACCAACATGCGGCTAATGGAAATTCGAAAGAGTGCTTTGCCAATGCACGGAAGCTGACAAAAGATTTCCACCCAAGATCTACAGCCATCAAAAATGGAAACAACGAGCTTACAACAAGTGAACGTGATGTGCTGGCAGTATGGTGATCCCACTTTCAAGACCTAGTGAATAGGACGAATAAAGCTCATCCTTTTAGAGCAATTGCCCCGTCAAGTGAGGAGATTTTTGTCCCTTACCCAACAATAGAAGAAGTGGAAGCTGCCATCAAAAAATTAAAAAATGGCAAATCACCAGGTATCGATGGAATCCCTGCAGAACTATTTAAGAATGGAGGAGCAGCTCTGGTCTCACGGATTTATAATCTGACGCTTGCAATCCGGGACCAAGAGGAACTACCTGCTGAATGGAAAACAGCTCTCATCGTTCCGCTACATAAAAAAGGTGACCGCCTAAAGTGTGCGAATTATCGTGGAATCGTACTGTTGAACACTGCATATAAAATACTAGCTAATGTTATACTCGCTCGACTCATCCCGTTCGCCGAATCTATCATCGGCGACTATCAGTGTGGTTTTCGTCCCAACCGTTCAACCACAGATCAATGTTTTACCTTAAGGATGATCCTGGAAAAATGTTGGGAGTACAACATCAGCATTCACCAGCTCTACGTTGATTTCAAGCAAGCATATGATAGCATCATCCGCGACAACCTCTGGTCTGCACTCATATGCCTTGGTATTCCAGCGAAACTTGTTTCTCTGTGCAAACTCACAACATCGGGATCAAACTGTAGAATAGTAATCGAAGGGTCAGTTTCTGACTCTTTTGATATAACATCAGGTGTTCGACAAGGTGATGCACTCGCGCCCGTACTATTTAGTTTGGCGCTTGAGCACGCGATAAGAAAAAGCCGCATTGAGACACAAAACTGTATATTTAACAAATCTAGTCAAATTCTTGGCTATGCAGATGATATTGTGCTTCTCGGACGTAGACCAAGCGATATCAAGGATAGTCTCTCTCAACTTGAAAGAAATGCTAAACGACTTGGATTATGCATTAACACCGGCAAGACTAAACTTTTAACAACATCCAGGAATATACCTCCCGGCAATCTGAATACTGGCGACTATGAAGTAGAACGTGTAGAAAACTTCAAATACCTCGGGTCTGTAATAACATCGTCAAATGACATGCAGGCAGATATTAAAGCCCGCGTTTCAGCCGCATACAGAGTTTTCTACGCATACTCAAAACTTTTGCGATCCAAACATCTTTCGCAGTCGTGCAAACTCACACTTTACAAAGCATTAATTCGACCTGTGCTTACTTTTGGAAGTGAAAGCTGGACACTGACTTCCTCCGATTGTAGAATTCTATCAACATTCGAGAGGAAAGTCATACGAACAATTTATGGTCCATGTAAAGTTGCTGAAAATCAGTATAGAATCCGAATGAATCATGAAATCAGACAGCTTCTTGGAGGCTGCGATGTAATCGGATTCATTAAATCTAACCGGATTAGATGGTTTGGTCATGTACAAAGGGCACAATTAGATAGAATGATTAAAAAGCGTCCCAACAACAACCAGCTGGCGTTCGTCGAAGAGGAAGACCTAGACAACGTGATGACATCATCTAAGACCTTCGTGATATAGGGTGTCGAAACTGGGGTCAACTGGTCATGGAACGAGACGATTGGAAGCTGATTGTACAGACGGCAAAATCCCTCCATGGAATGTAAACGCCAGAGAGAGAGAGAGAGAGAATCCTCGATTTTGTAAAAATCGATAATAATGACAATAATTTCGATACTATGTGCAAACGACCCCCCCCCCCCTTCCACCTCCTCCCTTCCCACCCATTATTGGACCGCTGTGAGTCCAGCCCCAATTTTTATTATCAAAATTGAACGCAGCATCCTCGACTATATTAAAATTGATAATGACGACGATAATTTTGTTATTTTGTATAACCGACCCCCTTACCCCAAATATATTATTGGACTATCCTGAGTCCGACCCCAATTTTTATTATGACAATAATTTCGATATTTTTTATAACTGACCCCCCAACCTCCACCCCTTTTTGGACTAATCCGAGTCCGGCCCCATTTTTATCATCATCATTGAACTCAGCATCCCCGATTATATAGAAATCGACACCAAACATGACAATCAAAATAAATGTTTTTTTCTATGATAAGGGTACCCCCTTGGGAGTAAAACAGGTTATGTCACTGATCAGGGGGTGATATGGAGGATTGTATTTGTTATGAAATTCTGATTCTAACGATACCCACACATGACATATTTTACATATTTAATGTGAGTAGTGTAAAGTGGATGGTTCTAGGCCAGCCCAAATATTAACAAGCCCAAATCACTTTTCCATATAAATTTCTGAGGGAGTATGCAATTCATATGAAAAATATACAGTGAAACCACAAGTACCGTTTTCTTCTCACATATTCTTTTCCTCTATTCAATTTTACTCAGTTAAAATACAGAGTATTAGGAACGAACTGTACAAGTCACACTAGAATAAAGAAATAAGAGAATGCGTTAATTGTTTTGTTGTAAATACATATAAATATGTTTTTACTTTTATTTCACCTCTTTATTTGCTAACAATAACAAAGAAGATTGCCATTTGGTTTAATATATAATTGAATCTTTTTTAAACATTAAAAAAAAGCTTAATATTAATAAATAAATTAAAACGATAATTGCTTTAATTTATTATAAGCTATCATTGACAATCGTATTGAAATGTGCTAAAATTGCATTTAAGAAAATCTATCAGAAGTCACACTTCTTAATTTATATATGCATTTCTTGATCTCTTATTCTCATTATAAAAACAGAAAACAATTCGATCTCAATTACTTGATATTTCGCGAAATCCATGTAAAAGAAATCTACTTATATGTATGAATATTTATCCATTCGCAAATTATTGCTAATCTCTGGTTTTGCTTTACAATCAATCCAATAGTGCATACATGTATAATAAAAATTATGTGAGTACTTTTGATTTTGTTTATGACGCGTTAATAAAAATTGACTGATAACGAAGATTTGATTTAAAAACAATGTAGAGAAAAACTGTTTTAATTTAGAGAGGAGGAAATAATAAGTTTAATTTTATATAAAAGCAAGTGAATATTGTTTAATTGTCACTAGCCGAATAGCTGTTGATGAATACGTATCTCGTACTCATTTTTATTAAACGGAGTTTTGAATTACTTTTATTTATATATTTGGAAAATTTGTTTAATAAAAAACACTATATATTAAAATAAAGTAATATTAATTGAAAAACTAAAAAACACAAAACCTGAATATATCTTTGGAAGTTGATATTAAGCGATATAAGTATCAAACGATAAGAAATCGTTTGCTTTAATTATTTAAACAGGTCAAGAATTTCAACACTAAATATAATGATCCAATGCGAGAAATGCAGTAAATCACTTTCTAGTAGTGAAAATTTAGCACGGCATGTGAAATTTATTCATAATAAGCTTGAACTAATGTGTGAGTTTTGTGGAATGGAAATGGATAATATAAGAAAGCTAAAATATCATCAATTAAATAATCATCAATTGAAATTAACATTCAATAATACTATGAAAAGACTACACTCTTTAGAAAATAAATCCAGTGCAATTACAAAGAAGACTAAAGTAGATATTGATAATGGAGTGGGTGATAATACGATAAAAAGTGAATTAATAAAATGTGAAATTTGCAATTTAGAAGTTATAAAAAAGTATTTCCATAATCATCTCAAGAGTGTTGAACATAAAAATAACATTTTAAAGAAGTATGAAAGTGATGATTCAATACAAGTAATTGAAAGTGCTTTTAAATCAAGAATAATCGGTTATCGTGTTTCTGATTTATCAACGGATCACGTTGACTTACTAGAATTTATTAAGTCTATTAAACCGAAAATAATTAATTTAATAGACCAACAAATAAAAACAAATAATGCTATAAAAACTAATTTTGAACTGTTCACATCTTATATAAAATATGATTCAAAAAATCCAGAAACTAGTAACATCAACACAATAAAAACTTTTAACACTAAAAACGTTATTCTTACAGAAGGAAGTGATCTCGATTTAACGATAAACCAAGTTATTAGAGACTTTGAAACTCAAAGTGAGGATTTTCAAGAGAGAGAATCAGGTTGGGCATTACAAAAAATTCTATTTCTGGAAATTAATGTCAATAAATATAACCCAATGAGAGGTTCATCGTATATATCTCTCCCAGATAACATCAAAAGAAAGAAGGCGGTGATTAATATCGAAAACGCCGATCAGGCCTGTTTCGCTTGGTCTGTGGTTGCTGCATTGAATCATGATGTTAAAAAACCTAAACGAGTGTCATCTTATAAACATTACTCAACACAATTAATTTTAGATAATATAAGTTTTCCGGTATCTATTAAAGATATTTCCTTATTTGAACAATTAAACAATATTAGCATTAACGTGTATGGATTAGAAAACAATCAAGTCATCGGTCCTTTATATTTTACCAACTTTAAACAAAAAAAACATGTTAACCTTTTGTATTTGGAAAATGATAAAAACAATCACTACTGTTGGATTAAAAATTTAAGTAGATTAGTGGATCAACAGATATCCAAACGTGCAAATAAAAAACATATTTGTGATGGTTGTTTGACTTTCTTTAGAGATGAAACTCAATTAAACATACATATTAAATATGGCTGTAATCGAATAAAATCTATTCTCCCTACTGAGAAAAATAACGTTCTTGAATTCAAGAACTATAAGCACAAACTACGACTTCCTTACGTGATATACTGTGATTTTGAAGCAATTTTAAAACCAATAGATTCCTGTAGTCCAAATTCTGAAACATCGTTTACTGAAAATGTTTTACAACATGAACCTTGTAGTTTTGCATATTATATCAAATGTTCTTTTGATGATAGTAAATCTAAATTTGCTACATATAGAGGTAGTGATTGTGGAAAAAATTTTATTGATCAAATAAAAAAAGATTTGGAAGTTATATATGATGAGATGCATGTGAACAAAGTAATGGAGAAACTTTCATCCGCTGACCAATTAAGTTATGATAATGCTCTTAAATGTCATATTTGTAATGGTAATTTTGATGATTTTGAAAACTATAAAGTAAGAGATCATTGTCATTTAACCGGTCTGTTCACGGGTGCTGCTCATACTAAATGTAACTTAAATTATAAAATAGCTGAATTTGTACCTCTAGTTTGTCACAATTTAAGCGGTTACGATGCACATTTTATTATAAAGGAATTAGGGTTTGATACTGAAACTATAGACTTAATCGCACAGAATAAAGAACGATATATATCGTTCACAAAGCATTTCAAAATAAGCGATTCCAAAAAAATTAAATTACGGTTTATAGATTCATTTAAATTTATGCCAACTAGTATTGATAAACTATCAAGCAATCTTAGCGAATTTCAATTCAAGGAAGTCAAAAAGATGTTTCCTTTACCAAATGATTTCGATCTTATAAGGAAAAAAGGTGTTTTCCCGTATGATTTCCTTGACTCTTTTGAACGATTTAATGATTTGCATCTGCCATCCAAACAGAATTTTTTTAATAAATTACAAAATACTAATATAACCGATGATCAATATAATCATGCTTTAAATGTTTGGAATACATTTAAGTGTAAGAACTTAGGAGAATATTCTGATTTATATTTGAAATCAGATGTTCTTATCCTGGCTGATATATTTGAGAATTTTCGAAACGTTTGTATGCAAACCTATGATCTTGATCCTGCTCATTATTACACAGCTCCCGGTTTAAGTTGGGATGCAATGCTTAAGTTCACTCAAGTTAAATTAGAATTATTTCAAGATATAAACATGGTAAATTATATTAAAAAGGGCATTCGAGGCGGCCTAGCACAATGCTCCAAGCGATATGCAAAAGCAAATAATAAATATATGAAAAAATACAATGAAGAAATTGAATCTTCGTTTCTTATTTATTTGGATGCAAACAATCTATATGGCTGGGCTATGAGTCAATCACTCCCACATGCCAATTTCAGATGGCTTGATACAAGCGAAGTTGCAAAATTTGATGTTAATTGCTTGACCGATAATGATTCAAAGTTGGGCTATATTCTCGAAGTTGACTTAGATTATCCTAAACAGTTACATAGAAATCACAATGATCTGCCATTTTGTATGGAAAATATCAAACCGTTTTATACATCTTCCAAAGAAAATAAATTGATCGCTAGCTTACTTTCTAAAACAAATTACATTATTCATCAAAGTAATTTAAAGCAATGTATTAATAATGGATTGGTGTTAACAAAAATACACAGAGTTCTAGAGTTTAGTCAAAAACCATGGCTTAAAACATATATAGATTTAAATACAGATCTTCGAACGAAAGCCAAAAATTCATTTGAAAAGGATTTCTATAAGTTAATGAATAATAGTATTTTTTGGAAAAACGATAGAAAATGTTGATAAGAGAACAGATGTAAGGTTATTAACACATTGGGAAAATTTAGGTAATAAATTCGGCGCAAGTAATCTAATCAGCAAACCCAATTTTCATTCATCTTCAGTATTTACTGAAAATCTAGTAGCAATTCAAATGAATCGACTGTCTGTCATCTATAATAAACCTATTTATATAGGTTTCAGTGTTTTAGATTTATCTAAAACTCTTATGTACGACTTTCATTACAACTATATTAAAACAAAGTATAATGATAATGCATCGCTCTTGTATACTGATACAGATTCATTAATTTATGAGATTCGAACCAATGATTTCTACAAAGATATTAAACCTGATGTTAATATAAAATTTGATACTTCAGATTATCCAATCGAAAACATATACGGTTTACCACATGTAAATAAAAAAGTTTTGGGGGTGTTTAAAGATGAATGTGGTGGAAAATTATTAACCGAATTTGTTGGTCTAAAAGCTAAATCTTATTGTTTATTACTTGAAGATGATAACATCATTACAAAAAAAAAATTAAAGGTGTTAAGAAATCAGTTGTTTCAAACAGTATAAATCTAAATGATTTTAAAAATTGTTTAAATAAAAATGAAAATATTATTAGAACTCAATCAAATTTTAAGAGTATTAAACATAATTTATTTACTCAATTGGTAAACAAAATAGCATTAACAAATAGAGATGACAAAAGATTTGTCATACCAAATTCACATAGAACACTAGCTTGAGGCCATCAAAAGATTGAAGAGTTTTATTTTATCTAAATTAAATCTAGAGTTTAGCACAAACTTAAATAAATTTCTTATACAAGTTAAAAAACTTTAATATCGTCAATTGACATATCAGTCGGTATACTTAACATATAATCAAAATATTCAATTTAGCGTTTAATTTAAATTATAGATAACAATATATACTAGTATTTGAATAAAATTATATTTCATTGTTTTCCTTTAACATGCTTTTAATGTTAATAATTAAAAAACTATTCAAAAGCTTAGTTATTAGTATTAAGAAAATATGTAATAGAGATGTCAAATAAAATATATTCAAGGAAATATAAATAAAATGGTTTCATTTAATTACTATATCATATATTAACATACTGAAACATCATATTTTACAATTACATTACTGTCCATAACTTAATTGTTAATAAGAAGTCCTTTTAAGTAAATTCAAATACGACTCTCAAGAAAGTACCATTAAAAAAATAATTAGCTTATAACCTAAAATCTATTTTTCTTCGATTGTAACGAAGTTTAATATAACTATAATGTTTTATCAATGTGCTTGATTAAAATCTTTCATATATTACACCACAGCATTATGGTGAAATGCTTTAATTTATTTTAATTTCCTCTTATTAGATAAACGTTGGCTAAACATTACCCTTGTGACGAACATCCAACTAACGCTGTAAAATGCATTTCTACTATTTTCAATAAACAATTACAAGTAGTGCATTTATTTTACATATTCAATTTGAACAGAAAACAAATAATAAGAAAAATTAAAAAAAAAAAAAAATCATCGAACTCTGAAATCTGATTACATACTACAAACGACTCAAACGTGTATGATCATGTTTAATACCCATTTCTTTTATTTGAGCGTGACGTCATAAATAAGTGACGTCGTATGATGTACTTATAAAAGTTGTTGATCTAGTTTTAATTTATAATGACATTGTGAAGTTTTAAATATTATGTAGATGATAAAAATTATGCATATGAGACAAAAACGCGTTTTTTAACCGTCCATAAAACAACAACCAAAACAAAAATTACGTAAAAATTAACAACTATACAAATGCACAAGAAATTTTTTATAAAAAAATACGATAACGTAGAAAAAAAAACTATATTAAAAAATATTTGAAAATTAAAAAAAAAAACAATAAAAAAAATTAAAAAATATTTAAAAATTAAAAAACAAAAAAATTAAAAAATTTTTTAATTTTTTTGTTTTTTAATTTTTAAATATTTTTTAATTTTTTTTATTGTTTTTTTTTTTAATTTTCAAATATTTTTTAATATAGTTTTTTTTTCTACGTTATCGTATTTTTTTATAAAAAATTTCTTGTGCATTTGTATAGTTGTTAATTTTTACGTAATTTTTGTTTTGGTTGTTGTTTTATGGACGGTTAAAAAACGCGTTTTTGTCTCATATGCATAATTTTTATCATCTACATAATATTTAAAACTTCACAATGTCATTATAAATTAAAACTAGATCAACAACTTTTATAAGTACATCATACGACGTCACTTATTTATGACGTCACGCTCAAATAAAAGAAATGGGTATTAAACATGATCATACACGTTTGAGTCGTTTGTAGTATGTAATCAGATTTCAGAGTTCGATGATTTTTTTTTTTTTTTAATTTTTCTTATTATTTGTTTTCTGTTCAAATTGAATATGTAAAATAAATGCACTACTTGTAATTGTTTATTGAAAATAGTAGAAATGCATTTTACAGCGTTAGTTGGATGTTCGTCACAAGGGTAATGTTTAGCCAACGTTTATCTAATAAGAGGAAATTAAAATAAATTAAAGCATTTCACCATAATGCTGTGGTGTAATATATGAAAGATTTTAATCAAGCACATTGATAAAACATTATAGTTATATTAAACTTCGTTACAATCGAAGAAAAATAGATTTTAGGTTATAAGCTAATTATTTTTTTAATGGTACTTTCTTGAGAGTCGTATTTGAATTTACTTAAAAGGACTTCTTATTAACAATTAAGTTATGGACAGTAATGTAATTGTAAAATATGATGTTTCAGTATGTTAATATATGATATAGTAATTAAATGAAACCATTTTATTTATATTTCCTTGAATATATTTTATTTGACATCTCTATTACATATTTTCTTAATACTAATAACTAAGCTTTTGAATAGTTTTTTAATTATTAACATTAAAAGCATGTTAAAGGAAAACAATGAAATATAATTTTATTCAAATACTAGTATATATTGTTATCTATAATTTAAATTAAACGCTAAATTGAATATTTTGATTATATGTTAAGTATACCGACTGATATGTCAATTGACGATATTAAAGTTTTTTAACTTGTATAAGAAATTTATTTAAGTTTGTGCTAAACTCTAGATTTAATTTAGATAAAATAAAACTCTTCAATCTTTTGATGGCCCCAAGCTAGTGTTCTATGTGAATTTGGTATGACAAATCTTTTGTCATCTCTATTTGTTAATGCTATTTTGTTTACCAATTGAGTAAATAAATTATGTTTAATACTCTTAAAATTTGATTGAGTTCTAATAATATTTTCATTTTTATTTAAACAATTTTTAAAATCATTTAGATTTATACTGTTTGAAACAACTGATTTCTTAACACCTTTAATTTTTTTTTTGTAATGATGTTATCATCTTCAAGTAATAAACAATAAGATTTAGCTTTTAGACCAACAAATTCGGTTAATAATTTTCCACCACATTCATCTTTAAACACCCCCAAAACTTTTTTATTTACAAGTGGTAAACCGTATATGTTTTCGATTGGATAATCTGAAGTATCAAATTTTATATTAACATCAGGTTTAATATCTTTGTAGAAATCATTGGTTCGAATCTCATAAATTAATGAATCTGTATCAGTATACAAGAGCGATGCATTATCATTATACTTTGTTTTAATATAGTTGTAATGAAAGTCGTACATAAGAGTTTTAGATAAATCTAAAACACTGAAACCTATATAAATAGGTTTATTATAGATGACAGACAGTCGATTCATTTGAATTGCTACTAGATTTTCAGTAAATACTGAAGATGAATGAAAATTGGGTTTGCTGATTAGATTACTTGCACCGAATTTATTACCTAAATTTTCCCAATGTGTTAATAACCTTACATCTGTTCTCTTATCAACATTTTCTATCGTTTTTCCAAAAATACTATTATTCATTAACTTATAGAAATCCTTTTCAAATGAATTTTTGGCTTTCGTTCGAAGATCTGTATTTAAATCTATATATGTTTTAAGCCATGGTTTTTGACTAAACTCTAGAACTCTGTGTATTTTTGTTAACACCAATCCATTATTAATACATTGCTTTAAATTACTTTGATGAATAATGTAATTTGTTTTAGAAAGTAAGCTAGCGATCAATTTATTTTCTTTGGAAGATGTATAAAACGGTTTGATATTTTCCATACAAAATGGCAGATCATTGTGATTTCTATGTAACTGTTTAGGATAATCTAAGTCAACTTCGAGAATATAGCCCAACTTTGAATCATTATCGGTCAAGCAATTAACATCAAATTTTGCAACTTCGCTTGTATCAAGCCATCTGAAATTGGCATGTGGGAGTGATTGACTCATAGCCCAGCCATATAGATTGTTTGCATCCAAATAAATAAGAAACGAAGATTCAATTTCTTCATTGTATTTTTTCATATATTTATTATTTGCTTTTGCATATCGCTTGGAGCATTGTGCTAGGCCGCCTCGAATGCCCTTTTTAATATAATTTACCATGTTTATATCTTGAAATAATTCTAATTTAACTTGAGTGAACTTAAGCATTGCATCCCAACTTAAACCGGGAGCTGTGTAATAATGAGCAGGATCAAGATCATAGGTTTGCATACAAACGTTTCGAAAATTCTCAAATATATCAGCCAGGATAAGAACATCTGATTTCAAATATAAATCAGAATATTCTCCTAAGTTCTTACACTTAAATGTATTCCAAACATTTAAAGCATGATTATATTGATCATCGGTTATATTAGTATTTTGTAATTTATTAAAAAAATTCTGTTTGGATGGCAGATGCAAATCATTAAATCGTTCAAAAGAGTCAAGGAAATCATACGGGAAAACACCTTTTTTCCTTATAAGATCGAAATCATTTGGTAAAGGAAACATCTTTTTGACTTCCTTGAATTGAAATTCGCTAAGATTGCTTGATAGTTTATCAATACTAGTTGGCATAAATTTAAATGAATCTATAAACCGTAATTTAATTTTTTTGGAATCGCTTATTTTGAAATGCTTTGTGAACGATATATATCGTTCTTTATTCTGTGCGATTAAGTCTATAGTTTCAGTATCAAACCCTAATTCCTTTATAATAAAATGTGCATCGTAACCGCTTAAATTGTGACAAACTAGAGGTACAAATTCAGCTATTTTATAATTTAAGTTACATTTAGTATGAGCAGCACCCGTGAACAGACCGGTTAAATGACAATGATCTCTTACTTTATAGTTTTCAAAATCATCAAAATTACCATTACAAATATGACATTTAAGAGCATTATCATAACTTAATTGGTCAGCGGATGAAAGTTTCTCCATTACTTTGTTCACATGCATCTCATCATATATAACTTCCAAATCTTTTTTTATTTGATCAATAAAATTTTTTCCACAATCACTACCTCTATATGTAGCAAATTTAGATTTACTATCATCAAAAGAACATTTGATATAATATGCAAAACTACAAGGTTCATGTTGTAAAACATTTTCAGTAAACGATGTTTCAGAATTTGGACTACAGGAATCTATTGGTTTTAAAATTGCTTCAAAATCACAGTATATCACGTAAGGAAGTCGTAGTTTGTGCTTATAGTTCTTGAATTCAAGAACGTTATTTTTCTCAGTAGGGAGAATAGATTTTATTCGATTACAGCCATATTTAATATGTATGTTTAATTGAGTTTCATCTCTAAAGAAAGTCAAACAACCATCACAAATATGTTTTTTATTTGCACGTTTGGATATCTGTTGATCCACTAATCTACTTAAATTTTTAATCCAACAGTAGTGATTGTTTTTATCATTTTCCAAATACAAAAGGTTAACATGTTTTTTTTGTTTAAAGTTGGTAAAATATAAAGGACCGATGACTTGATTGTTTTCTAATCCATACACGTTAATGCTAATATTGTTTAATTGTTCAAATAAGGAAATATCTTTAATAGATACCGGAAAACTTATATTATCTAAAATTAATTGTGTTGAGTAATGTTTATAAGATGACACTCGTTTAGGTTTTTTAACATCATGATTCAATGCAGCAACAACAGACCAAGCGAAACAGGCCTGATCGGCGTTTTCGATATTAATCACCGCCTTCTTTCTTTTGATGTTATCTGGGAGAGATATATACGATGAACCTCTCATTGGGTTATATTTATTGACATTAATTTCCAGAAATAGAATTTTTTGTAATGCCCAACCTGATTCTCTCTCTTGAAAATCCTCACTTTGAGTTTCAAAGTCTCTAATAACTTGGTTTATCGTTAAATCAAGATCACTTCCTTCTGTAAGAATAACGTTTTTAGTGTTAAAAGTTTTTATTGTGTTGATGTTACTAGTTTCTGGATTTTTTGAATCATATTTTATATAAGATGTGAACAGTTCAAAATTAGTTTTTATAGCATTATTTGTTTTTATTTGTTGGTCTATTAAATTAATTATTTTCGGTTTAATAGACTTAATAAATTCTAGTAAGTCAACGTGATCCGTTGATAAATCAGAAACACGATAACCGATTATTCTTGATTTAAAAGCACTTTCAATTACTTGTATTGAATCATCACTTTCATACTTCTTTAAAATGTTATTTTTATGTTCAACACTCTTGAGATGATTATGGAAATACTTTTTTATAACTTCTAAATTGCAAATTTCACATTTTATTAATTCACTTTTTATCGTATTATCACCCACTCCATTATCAATATCTACTTTAGTCTTCTTTGTAATTGCACTGGATTTATTTTCTAAAGAGTGTAGTCTTTTCATAGTATTATTGAATGTTAATTTCAATTGATGATTATTTAATTGATGATATTTTAGCTTTCTTTTATTATCCATTTCCATTCCACAAAACTCACACATTAGTTCAAGCTTATTATGAATAAATTTCACATGCCGTGCTAAATTTTCACTACTAGAAAATGATTTACTGCATTTCTCGCATTGGATCATTATATTTAGTGTTGAAATTCTTGACCTGTTTAAATAATTAAAGCAAACGATTTCTTATCGTTTGATACTTATATCGCTTAATATCAACTTCCAAAGATATATTCAGGTTTTGTGTTTTTTAGTTTTTCAATTAATATTACTTTATTTTAATATATAGTGTTTTTTATTAAACAAATTTTCCAAATATATAAATAAAAGTAATTCAAAACTCCGTTTAATAAAAATGAGTACGAGATACGTATTCATCAACAGCTATTCGGCTAGTGACAATTAAACAATATTCACTTGCTTTTATATAAAATTAAACTTATTATTTCCTCCTCTCTAAATTAAAACAGTTTTTCTCTACATTGTTTTTAAATCAAATCTTCGTTATCAGTCAATTTTTATTAACGCGTCATAAACAAAATCAAAAGTACTCACATAATTTTTATTATACATGTATGCACTATTGGATTGATTGTAAAGCAAAACCAGAGATTAGCAATAATTTGCGAATGGATAAATATTCATACATATAAGTAGATTTCTTTTACATGGATTTCGCGAAATATCAAGTAATTGAGATCGAATTGTTTTCTGTTTTTATAATGAGAATAAGAGATCAAGAAATGCATATATAAATTAAGAAGTGTGACTTCTGATAGATTTTCTTAAATGCAATTTTAGCACATTTCAATACGATTGTCAATGATAGCTTATAATAAATTAAAGCAATTATCGTTTTAATTTATTTATTAATATTAAGCTTTTTTTTAATGTTTAAAAAAGATTCAATTATATATTAAACCAAATGGCAATCTTCTTTGTTATTGTTAGCAAATAAAGAGGTGAAATAAAAGTAAAAACATATTTATATGTATTTACAACAAAACAATTAACGCATTCTCTTATTTCTTTATTCTAGTGTGACTTGTACAGTTCGTTCCTAATACTCTGTATTTTAACTGAGTAAAATTGAATAGAGGAAAAGAATATGTGAGAAGAAAACGGTACTTGTGGTTTCACTGTATATTTTTCATATGAATTGCATACTCCCTCAGAAATTTATATGGAAAAGTGATTTGGGCTTGTTAATATTTGGGCTGGCCTAGAACCATCCACTTTACACTACTAATGTGTTAACCCCACCCACGGGGTTGATTGGGGGTGGGGGTGTAAACCAACTTTTTTACTCAAAAGTTGCGCCGGTTTGAATAAAAGATAATGGTGCCATTAAATTTGTTTTATCTCTTCCCATTTATTTTATATAGATTTTTATATTTTTTTCTCAGTATACTATTCAGTCTACTATTCAGTCTCAGTATATCTTTTAAATATAAATAAAAAAATCGATCGCCAAGGGTTCCGTGAATGTAAAGAACACAATATAAAAAAAAATGACATAAAGTTTACAACACACTTTTTATATTGCCAGATCATAGACGCATAACAAAATAAATGTTTAATCGTAAACGTCAATAGTAAATTACAATCACATCTACATAAAAAATGTTACTTCAGGTTAAATCTTATCCATAGCTGTTTATGTTAACTAAAGAAAGATTTAACCAGCTTGTAAATGGTTTGAATTGGAAATATTTTTTCAGTAAAAAAGCGTCGAAATTAGGGGAGTGGGGACATACTAAAAATAGCACTTTTTTAACAGTAACTCAAAAACTGTGCATCACAAAATACAAAAAATAATTGCAATATTTACTATATTAGGTCGTCTTTTAAATGACACTTCACCTATTTTGGTCAAAAAAGAATTTTTTATCCTCCGCACTTCCATCCCCTAAAAACACGAAATATAATTATTTGAGACTTCAATATAATATTCGTTCAAAATTTACCAAGAGACAGGATCTCTGCGCATTTTTTCAACTTTTCTGTCAATCAGTGTCGAAACGTTTGTCGAGAACGGTCTGAAAGTTTTACTTTTTAAACAGTAACTCAAAAACTATGCACAGCAAAATTCTAAAAAAAATTTCAATTTTTTCATAAATTAGGTGTTTTTTCAAATGACACCCCAATCATTTGGATCAAAAACGTTTTTTTACCCTTTCCACTCCCATCTCCTAAACACACAGAAATATAATTATTTGAGACTTCGCTATAATTTTCGATCAAAATATACCAATCTTCCTGTCTCTGTGAATTTTTTTTGTCAATAAGTGCCGAAACATAGGGCGGGGGGAACGGTCTGAAAATTGCACTTTTTTGACAATAACTCAAGAACTGCGCATCGCAAAATTCTAGAAAAATTGCATTGTTTCTTAAGTTATGTGATCTTTCAAATGACACCCCACTCGGGTCTAAAAAAGTTTTTTTACCCTCTTTATCCCCATCCCCAAAACACACAAAAATATAATTATTTGAGACTTCGATATAATTTTCGTTCAAAATATACCCAACTTCCAGTTTATGTAAATTATTTTAAAATTTTTCTGTCACTCAGATTCGAAATGTAGGGCGGGCGGTCTGAAAATTGCACTTTTTTGACACTAACTCGAAAACTGCGCATCGCAAAATTCTAAAAAGAATTGCAATGTTTTCTAATTTAGATGCTCTTTCAAATGACACCCCACTCGCTTGGGTCAAAAAAGCCTTTTTTTACCCTTATCGACTCCCATCTCTTAAAAGCACAGAATTGTAATTATTTGAGACTTCCTGTAATTTTCGTTCAGAGATTATTAAACTTCCTGTCTCAATGAATTTTTTCAAATTTTTCTGTTAATTAAGCTCGAAATCCTAGGGGGACCAACTTTTTGTTGTACTCTTTTGACTATAATTTAAAAACTATGCATTGCAAAATTATAATAAAAATTGCAATGTTACTAAAATCAAGTACTCTTTTAAATGACATCCCACTGAAGCTAGTTTTACATGATGTTTTTACCCCTTTTCATTCCCACCCCTTAATATATATGAGCAATTTCACGCAAGTTCAGCAAATTTTTGGGAAATTTTCACTTGACCCCTTTTAATTTTGATTATTTTTTGTTTATAGATAGTCTTTCATAAATAAAAAATACAAGTTCTCTTAGAATTTTTTTTTCGACCAGGGGTCTTCACAGGGTGCCCCTCAATTTTTTGCTATTTTGTGATGTGAGTGTATTTTGACGAGCGATTGTAGAAAAACTAATCAATCGATTTTCATGAATGATATGTCGTTGAATAGGTATTAGAACAAAGTTTTTAAAAATGTACACTGTTAATTTTTTGAAATAATTTTTAACGGTGTAACATAAGAAAAAAACGGTGTAATTGAAGAAAAGATGGCGCAACGCCTTTTTTTTTTTAACCAAATTGAAGCTTATTTTATATCTAACAACTTGTGAAAGTTTAGTACTAGTGATATTTTTTGTTTTAAAGATAAAATTCGTTTTGCATATGACTGTCGGGAATCAGTTTTTTTTGTTCTGAAGGAAAATTATAAAAATGGCGTTTAAACTAAGAGATTTTTTTTTATGTTAAATATCAAATATTTTACTATTAAATGATCTTTTCAAAATATTATAAAAATTATATATGTACAATAAAGAAAATATGAGCAATTTCAGCATAAACCCACAAAAGCGCTTATTGCTATGTACATTAAATGAAGCTTATAGGAGCTTAAAAATAAGTTTCCCGT
This sequence comes from Diogma glabrata, assembly GCA_963693315.1. Lineage (NCBI taxonomy): Eukaryota > Metazoa > Arthropoda > Insecta > Diptera > Cylindrotomidae > Diogma > Diogma glabrata. Next base: position 86,183 of record CAVNZG010000510.1, on the reverse strand, counting down.
TGTGAAAATAGGATTTATTAAATTCACGTCCCTTCGACCACAAGAATGTATAAAATTATCCCAAGGAGTTCATAATGTGTTCGTGTGTACCATACATCAAAATATGAAACTAATGATTCAACACTCTGAGATGTCTTGGATTACTGATGCTGCTTTCCAGAATTATAAAACATCAATTGACTTTGTTTCATGTGGTGAATTAACAGAAGATTGTCATACTTTGAAGTGCAATGAATGTTCAAAAAAACTTAACCAACTGGAAGAAAGATTACTAAATGATTTTGACGTTAAAGGAATCCTTCAAGTCAAATATCAACAATGGATTACCACTGATCGATGCAATTTGGATACTTTAATAGAAACTGTAGAGAAATTGATGAAAAAATTTGTTTACCGTTTACAAATTTATGAAAAAATTTGTTTACCGTTTACAACTTTAGAGCAAAACAGCAATCTACATTCATTGAGGAAAGAAAGAAAATTAGAACCAGCAGCCAAATTCTGTAACTGTGAAGTGTTAAAAAAAATTTCATTTCGATTTTATCATAAATTTTTTATTATTTTACCATTTTTGCGATTCTACATGCGATATGAGTGTGAAAAAATCTAATAGCAACCGGCGCACTTTCACATGTCAAAAATACATAAAATTAAATGTTAATTTTAACTTTAAAGGGAAATGGTCTGAAAGTGGCACTTGCAGTTGCCAAAAGGCAATGACTCAAAAACTATGATCAGGAAGATTCTAAAAAAAATGCAATGTTTCTTAAACTAGGTGCTTCTTTAAATGACACCCCACTTATTTGGGTCAAAAAAACTTTTTTTCACACTTCCCTCTCCCCTTAGAGCAGAGAAATTATTTGAGACGTCGCTATAATTTTAGTTAAAAATTTACCTAATTTCCTATCTCTGTGAAATTTTTCAAATTTTTCTGCCAATCAATGTTGCAATTTTTTGAAAATTACTCAAAAACAGTGCACAGCCGAATTCTTAAGAAAATTACAATGTTTCTTAAATTAGGTGGTCTTTCATTTGGGTAAAAAAAGTTTTTTTCAAACTTCCTCACTCCCATCCCCTAAAAACACGTTTTTGTTGCACTTTTTTGACAATAATTCAAAAAATATGCATTGCAAAATTCTGTAAAAAACTGCAATGTTCCTAAAATCAAATGCTTTCCCGTATGACACCTCACTTGGCCGGGTTTTAAATGGTGTTTTTACTCCTTCTCATGCCCACCCCTTAATAAATATAATTATGAGTATTTGACACTTTTCTAAATATTCCATTAAAACATTACTAATGTTTCTATCATTCCAAGTACATTTTGAGATTCTCGATCAATTCGGTTCGGAGCTAATTGGGGAAAAAAAACATAAAGAAAACGTCATTATTCAAAATTGTACAAAAAATGGGGCGGTGTAAAATTCCAAAATGTATTTTAAGGAATACTGAAGTCGATAGCAAAATGTATTTTCTCAAACATGGATTTTGTAGTGAGTGAGTGAGTACACTATAAAAAGTGTTGGGTAATAGAAATTACAATATGTGTCGCAAAGACACATAAATACTTTTTAAGGCTGTACCTGATTTTTTGCAAATATGATTGAGGCATGATGAATTCGATTACATCCGAGCACTGCTGGTAATGACATTTATTAAAAACAACAAGTACAGCAACAGTGCAATGGCGTTGTAGGGAATCAAGATTTGATGTTAAATTTTAATCTTCCACAATTCGTATTGCTTGTTTTGAGTAAGGTCCAAAAGAGCCAAGATGGGAAGAGATGCCACACCCTAAACTTTTTTTACAATAATAAGCTTGACAACAATGCTCTATATACGGTCATATATAGGACTTACAAATGGGAAGTAAATAGATAGATTAGAAAATAATTGTCAGGTTGCACGAGATGGAACTTGTCCTGAAACGCAAAATCTATGGTCCGTAGTGCCATGGAGTAATTGATACGGTGTGAAATATTTTTGACATCAATTGATGAGGCCAAGTTTTCTTGGTGCTCTCTGTCTGTGCCATCGTAATCATATGATCGTTCCAGAGTAAGTCGTTACAAATTGAGACACTCAATAGCCGAATGCTTTCACATTATTCTATTTCTTAGTCACACATTATACTAATTGAAATATTGATGTAAAGCTATACTAATTGAAATATCGTTGGTAGATAATCGGCAACCGACAATTTTGCTGATTAATCGGTACCGTTTTTTTTGTCCGCTTTTCTACACATGAGTTTTTAATTGTTTGCATTATAAACACACCAAATTCTAAATTATAAAACACGATAGTCAGTCATAGTGGAAAACCCTTTTAAGAAGTATAAGATTGAGGGTTGTTTAAAAATATAAGAAATTTGTTTATGTATTTCTGCATTTTTTTGATAACTTGACAGTTCTAACTTTTGAAAAAACAAATTTAAAATAATGCTGTTTTTAGGGTAGTGAAATCCGAAATTCTACGTCCACGTCGTGCTACCTGGGTAACGCTGACAGAATTAGGTTGGTGTAGTTGAGAGGGGCAGATTAAATACTGCTTAAACTCAATGATTCACCATGGCGGGTCATTGACGCCACAAAACCAATGCAACTCAAGCGTCTGTTCTCCATGTTAGGGGCGGCTTGGAGCGGGCGTCTGTCTTGGATCAAGCGGCTCGCTATTTAAACGTGCAACAAGGGTCTGTTCTCCATGTGAGGGGCGGTTTGGAGCGGGCGTCTGTCTTGGATCAAGCGGCTCGGTATACAAACATGTAAAAACGTTGTTTCTGGTGACCTTAAGATGTAGAACGAACCCATTCACGAAAATTTGGGTTGGGCGAAGGGCTAACACCCCATTTCCGTAAAAAATTATTTGTCATGAATTCTGTACACAGCCCTCGGATTATCTCGGATTCATTATTGGAACGACATCGACTTTTGCCCAATTAATATGCGGATATGCACAATGAGAATCCGCATGCAAAAATTTAATGTAACGATCATCAATGTTCATGCACCTACTGAAGACAAAGCAGATGACATTAAAGACCTGTTCTTTCTAGAACTCGAAGAAGTCATCAATAACATCCCGCGGCACGATATGAAAATCGTGGTAGGTGACTTCAATGCTCAAATTGGTAGAAGTGCAGAACTCAAAACACATGTCGGCCCTAACAGCTTGCATCATACTAGTAACAATAACGGTTTTCGCGCAGCTGAACTGGCTATGATGTATGATCTAGTAATTTCTAGCACTTTCTTTCCTCATAAGAGAATCCATAAAAGCAACGTGAAAATCAAACGACGGAAGAACTGAAAATCAAATCGATCATGTCATGATTTCTAAGAGACACTCTACAAGTGTAACTGACGTTCGATCATACAGAGGTGCTGATATGGACACCGATCATATTCTTGTCATCTTTAAGTGCAAGTGCAAATTATCATCTACAATAAATAGACAAGCAAAAAAGACCGTGCGCTGTAATGTCGAAGCATTTAAACACCTGGAAACACTGAATAGATATCAGGAAATAGTAACCCAAAAGCATAGAAGAGCATGACAGCCCATGTGAGATGCCATTAAACATACAAGAAGAATGGCAAACGCTTCAATCAACCATCATATCTGCAGCACAAACTACAATCGGAAAACGACCACCGAAAGCACGTAACGAATGGTTTGATGACGAGTGCCGCAAAAGCATTGAGCATAAACAAAAACTGCGAGAAAAATGGTTAACAAGAAACACCCGAAGCTCCCAAACTGATTATGTATGCGCCAGAAAAGCCTCAGCAAAACTCCTACGGAAAAAGAAACGCGAACATATGAAGAGCTGTATCGAAAACATTAACCAACATGCGGCTAATGGAAATTCGAAAGAGAGCTTTGCCAATGCACGGAAGCTGACAAAAGATTTCCACCCAAGATCTACAGCCATCAAAAATGGATACAACGAGCTTACAACAAGTGAACGTGATGTGCTGGCAGTATGGTGATCCCACTTTCAAGACCTAGTGAATAGGACGAATAAAGCTCATCCTTTTAGAGCAATTGCCCCGTCAAGTGAGGAGATTTTTGTCCCCTACCCAACAATAGAAGAAGTGGAAGCTTCCATCAAAAAATTAAAAAATGGCAAATCACCAGGTATCGATGGAATCCCTGCAGAACTATTTAAGAATAGAGGAGCAGCTTTGGTCTCACGGATTTATAATCTGACGCTTGCAATCCGGGACCAAGAGGAACTGCCTGCTGAACGGAAAACAGCTCTCATTGTTCCACTACATAAAAAAGGTGACCGCCTAAAGTGTGCGAATTATCGTGGAATCGCACTGTTGAACACTGCATATAAAATACTAGCTAATGTCGTACTCGCTCGGCTCATCCCGTTCGCCGAATCTATCATCGGCGACTATCAGTGTGGTTTTCGTCCTAACCGCTCAACCAAAGATCAATGTTTTACCTTAAGGATGATTCTGGAAAAATGTTGGGAGTACAACATCGGAATTCACCAGCTCTACGTTGATTTCAAGCAAGCATATGATAGCATCATCCGCGACAACCTCTGGTCTGCACTCATATGCCTTGGTATTCCAGCGAAACTTGTTTCTCTGTGCAAACTCACAACATCGGAATCAAACTGTAGAATAGTAATCGAAGGGTCAGTTTCTGACTCTTTTGATATAACATCAGGTGTTCGACAAGGTGATGCACTCGCGCCCGTACTATTTAATTTGGCACTTGAGTACGCGATAAGAAAAAGCCGTATTGAGACACAAAACTGCATATTTAACAAATCCAGTCAACCAACTTTAACCAATCCATCATCCAGCTCCTCGGACGTAGACCAAGCGATATTAAGGATAGTCTCTCTCAGCTTGAAAGAAATGCTAAACGCCTTGGATTACGCATTAACACCGGCAAGACTAAACTTTTAATAACATCCAGGAATATACCTCCCGGCAATCTGAATACTGGCGACTATGAAGTAAAACGTGTAGAAAACTTCAAATACCTCGGGTCTGTAATAACATCGTCAAATGACATGCAGGCAGATATTAAAGCCCGTGTCTCAGCCGCATACACAGTTTGTTGAGGATCACCGCATACTAAAGTTAAGAGATGAAGGCAAGATCAAAATAGTAATTAATTTAGAATAGGTTATAAATTGAAATATATATTTTTATAATTAACTCCTATATATATACGTTAATAATTTTCGAGCTATTTGCCTAAATGTTCATTTCAAATCAATTATTTTATCTGATCGATCGAATTATTATAGCAGGTTACTTGATGCAATATGAATATTAAGATGCATTTCGAAAGAAATCAATTCTACAATTTAAAACAAAAAAAGTAACATTTATTTTTGTAGAAAATTGTGGTTTCTTTTTTATTGTCGTGTAAATATTGAAAATAAATTCACTTTCGTTTTGAGACCAGCAGAAGATAAGTATACAATCCAATTTATTTATTTTTTCCTTTCTTTTATAATTATTTAACCGGCTACAATAATTTGATTGATTTTGAAAATCTATAAAATAAAAAAAATATTTTTACTTTGGTGAATAATTAATTATTTAATTGAATAAAAATGTATAACTGATTAAATAAATATTATTGTTAATTTTGTGAATATAACTATTTAACTGAATAAATATTAAAATAAATTAAAACCACTGATTAGCAGAAACGATTGAATTTTTTAGTTCCTTTAATGCAATTTAGCTAAAATAAATTAAACATTGATTTTTCCAGAATAATAAACGCAAATAGTTACAGTGTTAGTTGCATTTGGTTAAGGTTAATCGTGTTAAGAAGTGAAAACTAAACTCAGTGAATAATAAGTGCTTTGTTAAAAAATCTATTAAAGAGTTTAGCTCTACTATTTTGTTCACAGTTTTCTACGCATACTTAAAACTTTTGCGATCAAAACATCTTTCGCAATCGTGCAAACTCACATTGTACAAAGCATTAATCCGACCTGTGCTTACCTTTGGAAGTGAAAGGTGGACACTGACTTCCTCCGATGGTAGAATTCTATCAACATTCGAGAAGAAAGTCATACGAACAATTTATGGTCCATGTAAAGTTGCTGAAAATCAGTATAGAATCCGAATGAATCATGAAATCAGAAAACTTTTGGAGGCAGCGATGTAATCGGATTCATTAAATCTAACCGGATTAGATGGTTTGGTCATGTAGAAAGGGCACCATTAGATAGAATGATTAAAAAAGCGTCCCAACAACAACCAGCTGGTGTTCGTCAAAGAGGAAGACCTAGACAACGCTGGCGTGATGACATCATCCAAGACCTTCGTTATATAGGATGTCGAAACTGAGGTCAGCTGGTCATGGAACGAGACGATTGGAAGCTGATTGCACAGACGGCAAAATCCCTCCATGGGATATAAACGCCACAGAGAGAGCGGTAAAGTACTAAAGTTACTGTCATCGACATATGAGTTTTTTTAAATTTTACCAAACTTCCTGCCTCTGTAAATTTGTTCAAATTGTTTTATACATTAAGTTCGAAACAAATAGAGGCTCATTCATGTACATATACATATACATAAAAGTGCACTTTTTTTACATTAATCTACGAACTGTGTAGTGCAAAATCATACAAAAAATTGGATGTTACTTAAATTAAAAGTTCTTTCAAATGACCCGTCTCTAATCTGTGTTATGAATGTTGGTTTTATCCATTCTTAAATTCTTACTTGAGACATCATTGAATTACTTCGGTCTGAAAGACCTAAGTATTACATTCATGAGGCAAAGTGAAACTCTTACCCCCACTTTTTTGGCATTTCTCGACGTTTTAGGACCTACTGATTCTAAAAAATTTCTGTCGGCCGGCCGTCCGTCATTACCTCCGCTGCAGGGAAAACCGCTGGAGGGATTTCAAAAACTTTTATTTCTAAAAATAGGTTTACTCAAGGAACGTGTTCGAAAGGACGCTGTGTTCGACAGCTATACCGAAAGTGTGTCAAAAAAATCATTATGTGTGTCAAAAATAGCAAATATTCATATTTTTTGCTTAAAAAACGTGCATTTTAAGTGATTACGAGTAGGAACATTGAATTTGGAGAAATCTTGATGGTAGGGATTGGTATGTGAGATCAAAAACTAGATTATTGCATTATAAGTTTGTCAAAAAAATGTTGTCAAGTGTGTCAAAAGAAAGATTTTATTTATTTTTTTACCCAATTTTTTGGGAAAAAATAAAATTGATTGTTTGTTTGAAATGAAATTTTATTATTATTATAAAGAATTGTGGCATTATGAGTTTGTCAAAAAAATGTTGTCAAGTGTGTCAAAACAAAGATTTTTATTTAATTTTTTACCCAATTTTTTGGAAAAAAATAAAATTATTTGTTTGTTTGAAATGAATTTTATTATTATTATAGAGAATTATGGCATTATAAGTTTGTCAAAAAAATGTTGTCAAGTGTGTCAAAAGAAAGGTTTTTATTTATTTTTTACCCAATTTTTTTAGAAAAAAATAAAAGTAATAGTTTGTATGACATGAAAATTTATTATTATTATAAAGAATTATGGCATTATAAGTTTGTCAAAAAAATAATGTCAAGTGTGTCAAAAAATGATTTCATTTATATTTTTAGCCAATTTTTTGGAAAAAAAATATAGCTGCTTCTATGACGTATATGTAATTAAAAATGAAATTGGACATGAAAATTTTTGAATTTTAGAATTTTGAAAAATTTTTAATTATTGATTTTATTATAATATTTGGAATTTTGAAAAAATTTTCAATTTTTGATTTTGTAATAATTTTTGCAATATTTTTAGAATGTTGGAAAAAGTTTGAATTTTTAAGAATGTGTGGAATATTATTGGAATTAAGAAAAAGTTTAAATATTTGATTTTATTCTAATTTTTGGAATATTTATGGAATTGTGAAAAAAGTTTGATTTTATTTAATTAAACAATATTTTTGGAATTTTGATAATAATTTTCTGGCAACGTATTGATGTTTCGTGTTAGTTTTGTAATACATTTCTAAACAGAGATAAAAAATACTTGTACTTTAACAAAGAGTTATGTTTGATATACATCGCTGCCCAAAACTAAAAACCATATCCTCATAAAAGTTTTTTGCCGAAAACTATATCAAAATCCTTAACCCAGACCGAAGTCTTGATATCTCAGAGCTGTGAGATTTCAACCCCTCCATATTTTTTGATTCTAAGCTTGTGAATTTTTCCATCATTCCAAACTCTTAAGTTTTTCAATTAATCAGGTTCGGAACCAAGCTATAAACACCATGGAAAACCCGCTACTAATCAAAATTATACAAAAACTGCGCGGTGTAAATTTCGAAAATAAATTTTAAAACAATAACTTCCCATATCGGGAAGTTAAAAATACTGATGTACCGTCCTTTTATTTGATACGCTAGTTGGCCCGGTAAAAAAAGAAAATTCTTTATAGCCTTTTATAGCATTCCTGCAAAACAAACGATTAAAACTTTATTTAATAATAACCACGGCATTTTGTGTGGACAGGTTAGTTTTATATACATCTTAAATTTCAAGGCCATAAGGTTTATAGTTTATGACAAACCCGATATAATGGACAAATTCATGTTTGATCAACAACAAGCAGTATTTCAGTCAGAAATATCTCCAAACCAGTAAAAACATGGTTCCGAGAGATAAACAGTCTGTAGGGTTAATAATGCACAGTATCCAGAAAATATCCAAAGTTATGGAAAATAAATTTATAAAAAGTTCAGCACTAGAGCCAGCGTACTATATAATTCAATTCAATTGGCAATAAAACATCATTCATATGGCTTAGCAACATGAAACATTCACCAAGGCTATTTTGTTTGGACTGAAAAGGGTTTAATATACGTTATAAGAAGTACAGTTCCTTTCGGATTCAAAAATCGCGCTTTTAGTTAAAAAATTCGGTGCAAAGTTTCTCGTTCGGTCAGCAATGGCAGTGAAATTCTCGAAGTTTGCCATTCGTGGGTTTTGTCTTATAAATACGTAAGTTTTTATTATTGCTATACCAGAGTAACCATGCTTGAAATAATGATAACGAAGTCGTTCCTAGATACATGAGTTTACCAAATGTGCTACAGTTGACCTAGATATTGGGTAAAAAATAAGTCGAGGGCAGCAGATTGTTTTACCTACGAATGGAAAATAGTTGCCAGAAAAATGCAAACAGTCACTTACAACAGTTACTGAATTTTTTTCTTTAAATATTGACGAACTATAAATAAAAAAGTAATCGCATAACGTTTTAGACTAAGAACGCAAAGCGTTCCGATTTTCCTAGATTGGCTCGACTTGTGAAGAAAAGTCCCGTTTTCTAATTAATTAAAAAATTCTTTGCGCAGATTTGTTTTACTAATTTCCATCAAATAATCGGTAATTAATCGGTATCGGCTGATAAAGAAAGCCGATTAATCCGTAATCGGCAAGATTGCTTATCGGTGCAACCCTAATTAAAATAGACCAAATTTTTGTCACGTTGATCAGCGATTTTTTCTAGGCCCTCGTTTACCTTTACGGCATGGTCTCTCCGAGGGGGATTTATTCGTTTGTGCATTTTATCTTTTGAAGATTATCTTCAAGGAGAGACGCTGCCATAAATGTAAACGAGAACCTAGAACAATTGCTAATCAACGTGACAAAAATTTGGCCAATTTTAATTGTCATAGAAAAAGAATGATTTGTGCCGTGTACTATCATCTGCAAATCTATTAATTGGGTTACTAGTGATTATCAATAGTTCGTTGATAGTAATTAAAAATAGAAAGAGGAAAAAGAAGAAAAAAAAGTCATCTATAGAACCTGGAAAAAATTTCAGTATCGATCGGTGAAAGTTTTGAATCAGAATTCACGATTGCGGTGTGATATTTATACGCAACGAACTTGTTGATCAGATTGGCATGCATGATTGAATGAAATACTTTTGAGATGTGTAATACGATAAGTACATTACACCACCTTTTTCAGGTATGTTGTACCAAAGATTGGCTATATAATTCAATAGACCGGTTGTTAATTTTGCATTGACAATATCAAATAGATGTCTTTTAAAAATTTTGATATGTGTGTATTAATATAATCCTCATATATTTTAGACTGGACTGAGAGTAAGACTTTTAGTCTATAAGTTGAAATATCACATTTGATCTCTTTTTTGGACATTGTCCAACTTCCAGCACGAACGATAAATACCTGATTTATAGGGTTTGTAGAAAATTTTGGTAAAAGCGGATGCAAGTTCTTTGGAAAATAATTTTAGAATAATAGGGGAAATATTGGCCTGACAGGAGGCTTTGTTGCTATTTGATTGCTTTAATAGTGTTTCCACAATTTTGGCTTTTGAAATTAAGTTCTGTCATATTACCTTCTGAAAACTTGCTTTTTTCAGGAGTTTCCAAAACAGTCGTGTTCAAATCAAAGCGTTCCACGCATGTGTTTTTTCTTGCTGAATCAGTAACAATTTAACCAACATCAATAATAGGAAGGGTAGAAGATTTGGGCCCAGAATTTAAGACTTAATACTTCTGTAACACATAATCACTGGGTTTTCCGCTTTCCCTTTGTAAATTTCTTTCTTTTTCGTTTTCGTTTATCTGTTTTGATATTCTGTTGGCTTTTAGATATTGGAATCGATTACAAGATTTTTATTATAAATCCAAATATTAAAATATGGAGGGGCTGAAATCTCTCAGCTCTGAGATATCAAGACTTCGGTCTGGGTAAAGAATTTTGATATAGTTTTCGGCAAAAAACTTTCACGACGACATGGTTTTTAGTTTTGGGCAGCGATGTATCAAACATAACTCTTTGTTAAAGTACGAGTATTTTTTATCTCTGTTTAAAAATTTATTACAAAACTAACACAAAACATCAATAAGTTGCCGGAAAATTGTAATCAAAATTCCAAAAATATTGTTAAATTAAATAAAATCAAACTTTTTCAAAATTTCAAAAATATTTAAAAAATTAGAATGAAATCAAATATTTAACCTTTTTCTAAATTCCGAAAATATTCCAAAAATTCTTAAAAATTCAAACTTTTTCCAAAATTCTAAAAATATTGCAAAAATTATTACAAAATCAAAAATTAAAACTTTTTTCAAAATTCCAAAAATCAAAAATTTAAAGTTTTTCAAAATTCTAAAAATATTCCAAAAATTCTAACAAAATCAAAAAATTGAACTTTTTTCAAAATTCTAAAATATATATATATATATATATATATATATATATATATATATATATATATATATATATATATATATATATATATATATATATACATATATATATATACATATATATATATATATATATATATATATATATATATATATATATATATATATATATATATATATATATACATATATATATATATATATATATATATATATATATATATATATATATATATATATATATATATATATATATATATATATATATATATATATATATATATATATATATATATATATATATATATATATATATATATATATATATATATATATATATATATATATATATATATATATATATATATATATATATATATATATATATATATATATATATATATATATATATATATATATATATATATATATATATATATCTAAATAAATAAAATTCGATGTCTGTCTGTCTGTTCGGGATAAGCATCGAAATGGCTGAATTGATTTAGATGAAACTTGACATACATAAAGAAAGGAGTGTCAGGAATGTCATAGGTTACTTATTTTCATAAAGTATATAGTTTTTAATATATAATTTTTATAATAGAATTCTCCATCACTTAATTCATAGCAACGAGTTTGCCTAAATGTTGATTACATACAATTGGTTTTTATCTGTTCTAATAATTATATATATATGAGCAATTTCAGGAAGATTCAACAACGTTTTGACTTGACCCCTTTTAATTTTGATTATTTTTTGTTTATAGATAGTCTTTGATAAATAAAAAATACAAGTTCTCTTAGAATTTTTTTTTTCGACCTGGGGTCTTCACAGGGTGCCCCTCAATTTTTGTTATTTTGTGATGTGAGTGAATTTTGACGAGCGATTGTAGAAAAACTACTCAATCGATTTTCATAAATGATATGTCGTTGAATAGGTATTAGAACAAAGTTTTTAAAAATGTACACTGTTAATTTTTTGAAATAATTTTTAACGGTGTAACGTAAGAAAAAAACGGTGTAATTGAAAAAAAGATGGCAGAGCCTTTTTTTTTTTTTAAACAAAATTGAAGCTTATTTTATATCTAACAACTTGTGAAAGTTTAGGACTAGCATCATTTTTTGTTTTAGAGATAAAATTCGTTGTGCATATGAGACTGTCGGGAATCTGTTTTTTTTCTTCTGAAGGAAAATTATAAAAATGGCGATTTTTAGATTCAGATTTTTTTTTTATGTTAAATATCAAATATTTTATTATTAAATGAACTTTTTAAAAAGCAATTTCAGTCAAGTTCAGCAAAATTTTGCGACATTTTGACTCGACCCTTTTTAATTTGGTTTAGTTTTAGTTTATAGATAGCCTTTGATAAATGAAAAATACGGCTTCAAGTAGAATTTTTTTAAATAATAATACTTTGCTTTCCATTATTTCAAAAACGGTGATAAAGGTCATAATTTTTTTTTTCAATGGAAATGTTCCTTGAAATGTCAACATGAAAGTTACTTTGGTTAAAACCAGTATAATCCACTTCACTTATCTCAAACCAGAAATATCTCTCAAGCTTTCCAAAGAAGAATGGATATGTGTATTGCGAATGAGGGTGGACATATTGAAAGTTATCTTTAATAAATGAAAATAACTTAATATTTTTTTTTATTAATAATTTTTTTGTGTTTTATTACGAGGTTATTTAAGTTAAAATTGATTGATTCAAGCTCAAAATAAAATTTTGCAGTTTTAATTTTAAGAGATAGCCCAAGATGATTTTGAAATTTTTGGTTTTAACTAAAGTAACATTTCAAGAAACATTTCCATTGATAAAAAAATTATGACGTATATCACCGTTTTTGAAATAATGGTAAGTAAAGTATTATTTTTTTTAAATTTTAACTAAAATTGACTTTGCAAAGGAATAGCGTCAAAAGTATCATAGTAATCTTTGTCAAATGTTCACCCGTTTTAAAACACATAAATCAAATAAAAAAAAACTTCTTTATATATATATATATATATATATATATATATATATATATATATATATATATATATATATATATATATATATATATATATATATATATATATATATATATATATATATATATATATATATATATATATTAATATATATATATATATATATATATATATATATATATATATATATATATATATATATATATATATATATATATATATATATATATATATATATATATATATATATATATATATATATATATATATATATATATATATACATATATATATATATATATATATTATATATATATATATATATATATATATATATATATATATATATATATATATATATATATATATATTTATAAATATGTATATATATATATATATATATATATATATATATATATATATATATATACATACACCTATCCCCCGCTTTGTACGGCACTCATTTAACACGTTTTCAACTTTACACGGTTTTTGAAATCAAAATTTCCAAAAAAAAAAAGACAAATTTTGGTATTCCACGCACATATATCTACTTTATTTTAATTAAACCTCCTGGTATACCATATACATACAAGTTGTAATTAAAACAAGAAAACAAGAAACTTGTAACAAAAAACGCATTTGAGTGTTCAAAGCAAAATTTTGAAAATACATGTTGATGTATATCAGCAAAGGTAGGTAAGAGATTCTCTATGTAAATCAGTTGATTTTAAGCAATATATCGTTATTAGCTAGATACTAGTTAATTTGTAAGTAAATACTAGTTAATTTGTAAGTAAATAATTATATCTGTTGACATACGAGTTAACGTGAGATATTATATACAACACTGGCAATAGCGGTGAGATCTTATTCTATCCTAAAATGAAATATTGGGTCTGTCATATTTTATTAAATGATTGGATTTATTGTTTAGTTATCCATTCAAAAACATTTAAAGAACACAAACAATTAAAATTAGCGTCCATGTTGTTGCGGTGACCGTGATGTTAAAAGTTTTTATTTGTTGTTTTGATACATATTGTAATTCCTACTACACAACACATTTTATTAAAAAAAAAAAAACAGCAGAAAATAAATTAATGATATGTCTTGAAGACCAATATCAAAGACGTATTCCAATTGGTACCAATATCATAACTAGTAAGACTTTAAAATTTTTGGAATGTGAAACAGTTGCCATCAGGGGCGCACACAGAAAAAGTTTTAGGGGGGGGTCCAACAAATTTTGTTTTTAATAAAAAGCGCTGTGTAGGAATTACAACAACACACATAGATACCTTTTAAGACGTAGGTCCCACAACAACATGCCTGTCGAGGTGTTGATGAACGATTTTTAAATCTGTGTAGATTGTACACCCCCGGGACTGTTGATTCGGACTAAGCATTTCATTTGTACGATGTAAATCGGTGTGTTTCGATCGGTTGTTGATCTTTTGTTTCAAAAAACGTATTGGCTGTCAGATTAGTCTTCCAAAAATGATTATATGTGTAGTGCCAAAGGGGTTTCCTCTTAACACTACTTAGTAATGATGTAGTGTAATTGATTCTCGATCGAATACTTATATAGAAGTTTGTGGTGTAACTTAATTGACACACCGTTAGGTTAATGGTGGTAGTATAGTATAGTGGAATTTCTTAGACCAGCGATTTACTGTTGTTATTGTCACTTCACTTCGATTGTTTATGAACACATTAATACACACAGGAGTTAGTAGTTTTCTTTCATGTGTAACTTTATTTAGTAATATTAAATTTAATTATATGTGTTCACTTAGATTACGGTCACTCGTAAGTTTGTTTAATTGGAGAGAACTTTATTTTAACTAATAATTATTTTATTTATAATTAGAATTTCACTTAAATACAAAGAATACAAAACTTTCCTTATTTTAGATATATAAAATAGTATAACTTTATTTTCGACCTAAATTGTTCACTGTTTAATATCTACTTTTTATTTAATACTCCACTTGTTGACTGAATAATTGTTACTCACTAATAACTTTTTCGGAAACGATTGGTTTTTTAAATTAAATGACTGAAAAGAGACTGACTGACTGACTGATTATTTATTTAAAAAACCACTGGCTTGATTTTAATTTTAAAACGACTGTTTAACTGATTTAGTGTAAAAGAACTGTTTTAATTGATTTGGTTATTCCGACTGCGTTAATAGTCTGAACACTGACTGTGAATTATTGATTAAAATATTATTTTTATAATTAAAAAATGATTACGCGCTGGGAATTTATTATTGTTGGTTAATTGATATTAAAACAATTGACACACTGACTTTGTTTTTAATTGAATTTTATTGCCAATGTCGCGAATTGGTTTTATTTAAATTAAAAGATATTAACAAAATATTTGGAAATAACCCAGTTAAGGAAATTTATGAAATATTTGTTTTTAATTTTAATAGAGTTTTGGGTCAATTGTTTTTATATTTATTGATAGGAATTTGGAAGATATTGCGAATATAGTTTGGGGAATTGTTGTAGTAAAACTATGTAATTGGTTTTACTACATTCCTCCCCCACGGAACAAAAAATTTTGTTTTCATCGTTAGTTAGTTAACGATGAACACAAAATTTTACCAAATTATGTATGTTTTTGAGAAAAAGGGAAGAGAGAGAAAAAAAAAAAGTGAGTAACGTTATCTTAGTCTTATCTTATAAATATTGAATAAATTATGTTTTTATCGTCGTAATAAAATTGAAAGTGGCCCTTAATCCTTATAATTATAATTTGTATTATAATAATATGTATTTATATTAATTTAATTTTGTTTAATCCATGCTATGTACTATAAATATTTAATAAATTTAAACGGTTTACAATTGTTTTGGGCCGTCAAGTTAAATTGCTTGTTTCTGTATAATTATGTTAAGAATGAACGATATATGGTAAATTATTTGTTTCCATTAAAATTTTCGTTACGTTTTGATTGCTTAAAATAATTGTTTTAATTTAATATGTATACACTTATGCTAGTGATTGCTTATGACCAATTTTGGTAAACTTATTATTTTTATTGGTTGTATCGATAGTTGAATCGTATTGGTTATTGATTGATTGATTGTATTAATAGTATGAATTATTGTGATCAACTTACTTAGTTGTGGTAAACTAAAAATTGTAGTAAACTATTTGTTTTTGTTTCTGTTAAAAATTATGTTTTGATTGGACAATTGATAGCTTGCGTATCTTAAAATTATTGTCTTAATATAATATGTATTTTATGGTAATGATTATTTAAGATTAATGATTTTAGAATTATTATTTTTATTGATTGTACTGATTATTGATCGGAATCAGTATTGGTAATAAGATTATTGTTTTTCGATTATTATGTTTCTTGTATGTTGTATAAATTGCAAATATAAATTGTTTAGATTTGACTTATGGTTAAGGCTAGTATTAGGTTTAGGATAAGTTGGTACGATTGGCTTATGGTTTAAGTTAATATTGGGTTTAGGATAGGTTTGTTGATTGGGTTATGGTTTAAGTTAGTATTACATTTGTTTGATTAACTTGTGGTTTAGATTAGTATTATGTTTAGGATAAGATGATTTGGTTTACCTATGCTTTAGGTTGGTTTAAGCGGGATTTGATATTTTTTTAGAAAGCTGTTGTTTTTAAAAATGTGGAAATTTTGTCGTTAGAAAGTAATTTTGAAGGAAAGTTATTTCCAATTTGATTTATGTGTTTGATTAATAAATATGTATTGTCCTGAACAACGGTTATGTAAATTTTTGCAATGAAGTTGAAAACTTCTCCTTTGTCGAATATGATTTTACGAGATGCTGGTAGTAAATTATTGTAAAAACAGACAGGAAATTTTTGGAACAGATTTTCAAGCCAATTAACTGAATTAGACGAATACGAATGAAATTGTATTATATTGGTTATAATCGGAAGTGTAAGTTGTAAGTCAATAGTTTTCTTGGCATGAATACACGAAAGGCTAAGATATAGTAGAATTGATTTCAGTTTGGAAAGTTGTAATGAACAGTGTATCCGATTTTCAATAGGTCTGGATGGAGTGGTACGAAAACATTTTTGGTTTTGATAAATTTTATGGTCACGGTTGTTTACAGTTATTTTGTTAGTAGGGTCATTGTCGTTTGTCATAACAGATTGGTTCGTCGTTTTAATATTTTTGGGGTCAGAGTGATAGGGACTGCTTGGTTGGAGCTTAATCGTATGTTGATCGGTTTTGTTTTTTCGAAATTTCATATTTGTGATAATCGTTTTAGATATACTTCGGCGGCTGTGTAATTTGATATTTGGTTTTTTGTTTGACGATTGCTTTTCCACTACCATAGTTGAGGACAAATATTGAATTTTCTTAGAACTGTCTGGGTTTTCTGATTTCTGGATTTTGTTTTTGTGACAAATAAAATTATTATGATGACATTTCAATGTGGTCGTTGAAGGCAAATATTGGTTTTTGTTAGAGCTGATTGTTGGTTTCTGTTTCTGGAATCTACTTTCGTTACGATTAGAATTAGTTTGGCATTTCAAAGTGGTAGTTTGTAGATTATGATACGCATAATTTTTAGTGTATTTTAATTTTGTTGGTATTGATGAAATTTGTATTGTGTTTGAAATTTTTATAGGAATGCACAAGTTTCGAGAAATGTTTTGTTTTAGAACTTCGGAATACAGAATTGGTGTTGAAATAATTTCTGATATACATTGTGATTTGTCTGGGTTACTGTCGCGCGTCTTTGACCTAGTTTTGTCAGTCGGAGATTTTTCGGTATCATGAGAAGCTGATTCGGATAGTAGAACAATTTCTGTAAGATTGTTTACAAGGGAGGTTGAATTGGGGTTTGGAATTTGAATTGGGTCAGTTGGAGTTTTCTGGATACTTTGGTTGGCTGATATGGATAGTGTATTTGCTATCAACACGCCAGGACTTACTTCTTTAGCCATGGTAATTGTCGCTTCATTCGGGACGTTCGAGTCGTCTATCTGTTTTATTTTCTTTGGTTCGGCTGGTATGATATTGCATTTAGTTTCATCACTAAGTATATTTCCGTTTGTTTTAATTTCTTTAGTGGGTGAAAGTTTTGTATTTTCCGTTTCCGAGTGCTCAAATGGGGTGTCCCTGGTTCTCTTCGATGATATGGGTTGATGTGCCATTGAATGACTAATATCATGAGATTGTATGGTAGATTGTGATGCCATTACAGAAGGACTTGAATTTAGACTTTGTGACATCGCATCTGATCTCACATCAGACTGATGTGATCTTGCAGAAACATTCGATTCAGAATTATTTGAACGTGAAGCATTATCAGCATAACCATGTGGAAAAGTTGGAGGCAGACTTGTTTCAATATTTTCTGGATTTAAGTAATTTAGGTCGTCTGTGTTAATATTCAAAGACGGAATATCTGTATACGTGTCGGTAACAGGGAAATTATTTGACAAGGAAGTACTAGACGGGATAAAATGTAATGTAGATGCCGCCCTTTTTTGTGCGGTTACTGATGCAAGCTTTATGTCAGAATTGTCCGATAAATTTAGTTTTGTGTTTTGTAAACAGTTTGAAAGTGGTGTCGGGGCTTCAGAGTTTATATTGAAGTCTGATTTTGATATAATGTTTGTATTTAAATTAGGTCGTTCTGTTTGAAAATTTGTATTGTTTGCATTGTTTTCTGATTGGTTACAAGGTTTTATGGAATGTGGCTGTGAGGGATATGAGAAATGTTGATCCATCATATTAGGTGGAACGTGTGGTGAACTACTTGAGTTACTGTCAGTTGTACTGTAAGGATTAGGCATATTTTCTACTTGTGGCTGTAAATATGAATAAGAGGGTAAATGGGATTGTAGTTTTTCATGGTAGTCTGATACTGAAGGAAATGTTGGATGTTGCGTAGGATTAGATAGGTTTGGTGTAAGAATTTTTGATGTAGCCTGAACAGCAGAAAATGATGGAAGAGATGATATATCGGATGATGGGGGCCGTGGAGTTATTCGTTTTTCGTTTTGGTGTTGTGGGATCATACTGTTTGGTAATGTCAGTGGAGGAGATTTAGAAGTGTTTGTTATATTTTGTGAAGGAATGTATGTTGTATTTGAAGATGTGTAGTGAAATTGAGGAGAGTTTGTGTTATGTTGAGTTGTGTCAAGTTGAAAACTAGCTTCTCTGAAGGATAATATAAAATATATACGTAAAGTTGACTCTATGTCTGGGAATGGTTCGAATAGTTTATTTAACATGGCTGTTATACGTGAGTATAGAATTTTGGCAAACATTTCCTGTTCTAGGTTGTTTAATAGACATATGACATTTTTGGCTTGCATAACAAAAGTGTCTATTTTTTCGATATTGTTAATGTCAAATTTGTTAACAATACCGAATAGGTGGTCGATATAGACTAACATAGAATCTAGCATTTTGAGAGAAAAGTATTTATTATTATGTGGACAGGGTTATAGGATTGAATACAGGAAAAATAATTATCGGGTTGACTACAGGGAAATACGGATTGAATACAAAAAGATGATGACCAAATTTCGAGTTTTGGTGTAAATTAAGAATTAAATCGAATTTAAATAAAAAAAAAATTACTGTTCTATTTTATCTTGATACAACTTGATACAACGTATAATGTCTGAACTCACTTACTACTAAGGTTTTGTTTTAATCTAAATCTATTGTAAAAACTTAAGCTTACTCTTATATGGTGTAGTGAACGTTGATCCTGATGATCTGGTAATTGATGTTGTGGATGTTGATGTTGGTGTACAAATGATTGTTCTTGATCCTTTATACTTTTCAGCTGCAGGGAGCTGGCTCATTTATTCTTCACTCCTTTAAATTCCTTACTTCCTTTTGTCGGTAAGGATAACCGGCTGCGCCAAATGTAGTGCCAAAAATATTAACGTACACTACTATGTTAATTAAATTGTAGTGCCAAAATGGGGTTCCTCTTAACACTACTTAGTAATGATGTAGTGTAATTGATTCTCGATCGAATACTTATATAGAAGTTTGTGGTGTAACTTAATTGACACACCGTTAGGTTAATGGTGGTAGTATAGTATAGTGGAATTTCTTAGACCAGCGATTTACTGTTGTTATTGTCACTTCACTTCGATTGTTTATGAACACATTAATATACACAGGAGTTAGTAGTTTTCTTTCATGTGTAACTTTATTTAGTAATATTAAATTTAATTATATGTGTTCACTTAGATTACGGTCACTCGTAAGTTTGTTTAATTGGAGAGAACTTTATTTTAACTAATAATTATTTTATTTATAATTAGAATTTCACTTAAATACAAAGAATACAAAACTTTCCTTATTTTAGATATATAAAATAGTATAACTTTATTTTCGACCTAAATTGTTCACTGTTTAATATCTACTTTTTATTTAATACTCCACTTGTTGACTGAATAATTGTTACTCACTAATAACTTTTTCGGAAACGATTGGTTTTTTAAATTAAATGACTGAAAAGAGACTGACTGACTGACTGATTATTTATTTAAAAAACCACTGGCTTGATTTTAATTTTAAAACGACTGTTTAACTGATTTAGTGTAAAAGAACTGTTTTAATTGATTTGGTTATTCCGACTGCGTTAATAGTCTGAACACTGACTGTGAATTATTGATTAAAATATTATTTTTATAATTAAAAAATGATTACGCGCTGGGAATTTATTATTGTTGGTTAATTGATATTAAAACAATTGACACACTGACTTTGTTTTTAATTGAATTTTATTGCCAATGTCGCG
>CAVNZG010000510.1:0-65000 GCA_963693315.1 Diogma glabrata | reverse complement strand
GTGAACGATTTAAATTAGACGAAGCTGATGCTTTAAAAAGATATGAAGGGAGCATATCGTGTAAAATTATTTCTGAACCGAAACTCTTTTGGAAGTATATAAACGACAATAAAAATAGTAAAGGCTATCCTACAAATATGCACTTGGCAGACAAGAGTTCAAGCGATACGCAAGCTATCTCAGAATTGTTCGCTGAAAATTTCAAGTCGGTATATAATGAACCAATGAGTTTTAATGATAATCGTTTTAGCTACCTTCCATACAAAGACGAAATTATTTCATCCATTGACTGTGACGTTGACGATATTTTAAAAGAAATTAACGACTTAGATAAGAACAAAGGTGCAGGTGATGATCTTATAACTCCTGAATTTCTAAAGCAGACAGAAAACACTATATCTAAACAATTACTTCAAATATTTCAAAAATCTTTTAACGAAGGCGTTTTTCCAAGCATTGGAAAAACGGTATTATAACACCTATTTTTAAATCGGGTGATAGGAGCGACGTAAAGAATTATAGAGGAATTACAATTTTATCAACGATTAGTAAAATATTTGAAAAAATTGTATTTAAGAAATTAAATCCAGTTGTTAGACCATTAATTAACGTTAGACAACATGGCTTCGGTACTGGTAGATCAACAGTAACAAATTTAATAGAATACTCAGCTTTTATAAGATCGAACCTGAATGACAAAAAACAAGTCGATGCTGTATATACAGACTTTTCAAGCGCGTTTGACGTAGTTGATCATGGTATACTGATTCTTAAACTTAAAAAGTATGGAATAAGAGGTCCTTTATTGCAATTAATAACTTCATATTTGAAAGACAGAAAACAAACAGTAAAATTTAAAAACAAAAAATCCTTAACTTTTGATATGACCTCAGGCGTTCCTCAAGGTAGTGTCTTAGGGCCTCTACTTTTTCTAGTATTTATCAACGACCTACCAGAACTATTCAATGACATACAATACTTATTATTTGCAGACGATTTAAAAATGTTTCAAGCCATTAACAACGTAGAAGATGCAAAACATCTTCAAGATAATATTAACAAAGTAACAGACTGGTGCAAATTGAATGGCATGAAATTAAATGTTGGCAAATGTTCAGTCATTTCTTTCAATAAAAAAAGTGACTATTTCAAATACGATTACGAGATAGAAGGGAAAATTCTCAAAAGAGACTGTCAAACTAGAGACTTGGGCGTTATTTTCGACAGCAAATTAAACTTTAAAAGTCATATTGATAAAGTGATAAGTAGTAGCTATTCGGTTTTGGGTTTTATTAAAAGACGAGCTAGGGAATTTAATGATCCATATTTAACAAAGACACTGTACGTGGCCTTAGTGCAATCGACTTTGGAATATGCTAGTGTTGTTTGGTCTCCTTATAGACAAGAAGACATTAATCGTATAGAAAGTGTTCAAAAACAGTTTTTGTTATTTGCTCTCAGACCTATAGGATTTTCAGGATATAAATTACCTAAATATAAGAATAGGTTGTTATTGATTAATATGACCACTTTAGAAAATAGAAGAGAACTTGCGCTAGTATTACTAGGATTTGATTTAGTTCGGAAAAACATTAAAATAGAATCTTTGACGAATAGACTTTTAGTTAGACAAGTGAGCTATTCACTGAGAAATGCCAGAGTCTTAACAGAAGCAAATCATTCTAACGACTTTTCTTTTAATGACACAGTTGATAAATGTATAAGAATTTTCAATAAGTACAATGTTTTTTATAATAATGAAATTAGTAGAAGTAGTTTTAAGAAAAAAATTGAATTTAAAATGAAAACTCTATTTGAAAATAGTAGTTAAGTGAACAAAATGTAATTTTAAATCTGAATAATTTTAAGGAAATAATTGTAAATAAAGGCTTTAATTGTCAATAAATAAATAAAAAAAAAAAAAAAAAAAATTTCAACATCACCAACACTAACATTAGAAAAAAACATTAAAAAAATATTTTTTCTATAAACATTATAATTTAATCAATATTATAAATAAATGCATTAAAAAATTAATTTATATATATTTTTTTGCTTTTAAATTGAAATATTTATGATCATCAGAAAAAGAAAACATTTTGGCAATTATTTTATCGGGTGTAGTGTTATCCGGTAAAAAACAGTGGAATCCTTGAGTTCCACTTATGGTTTAATGTCCGAAAACCGCACCGAAAGAAATTGTTCCTGTAGTTCGATATCTTCTGAAGACACATATGAAAATTTCATAACGTGGTTTTTTTTTCTACCAAATTTCCGCCCATTCAAACAATTCCCTTGCTGTTGATATTTTTTCTCCTCTAAGCAAAGCTCTCCGGGCTTCTCTTTTAAGTGTTCCTCCAATCCCATCGGATGGGCCCTTTCCGTGCGCAGTTGCAAAGAAATGCCATTCTGCAGGTATTTTAAAATCATCAATATGTTTGCAGAGATTTATGAAATTCTTCTTATTTTTATATTGAGCTGCTGAACCATCAGTAAAATATAAATTTTTGTTGATACTTGGATATATTTCTTGCTGTTTTTCAATGAACTCAATACATCTTTCCTGGTATTTATGAACTGCAACTGTGTTATGCATTAAATGATCAGATATAATGACAAAAGATAAGACCTCTAGTTTATCATTACATGATTTGTAGTAAACTACGATTGGGTGGATTGTGGCTTGAACTTTATTGAAATGTGCAGCTTGTATCTCATTCTGCGTTATCATTGAGTAGTTTTCTGAAAAATCCATAATAAATACGTATTCGCCGTGACGTAAGTTTTGTTTCGTATCCTTAAGAAACTTTGATTGCTGCCTTGCGATGAAATCATGAATTTTTAATTTGTTTACCGATGTATGTACTAAATCTTCTACAAATTCTTCCTTATTTTTTTCCATGCGTTCTAACGAATATCTATCTTGCATTAACCATTTCACATAATGTATTTCTTCGTAAAATTCTAGAGATTCCAAAATTGTTTCTGTGTAAGCTTCCACGATATTTTTACAATCATTGCATATATTTGTTGCACAACCCACTGTATTATTAGAACAACTCAGTTTCTTAAGCAGATCTTTTTCATTTTTTACTAAATTTAAGAGCGGCTTACACATTAAACGTACAATTTCATGTATCATGCATATACAGACATTGTGTGTTCCGGTAGGTCCGGCTAAAATACATTCCTTCAGTCGCAACGTAGTGAACTTTGAGAAGCTGATTTTGACATCTTTGTTTTCTTCCAAGAACATTTCGTAGATGTCGGTGAGGGTTCATAACACCAACCGCTTTGATTTCCTAATTTTTGTTGATTTAGTAACAACATCTTTAAGGCCAGGCATTGTTCTACTAATTTGCTCTGATAAGAAGTAAGTTTGAATTTGTTTTACTATATTTTGTGACAAACTGTGCACTTGTTTGGATACGTTGATTTGACCAAAATTTACGTGGTAGAGTTGTCAACAAAAACACTTGTTTTGATTTACAGCTGGCATCTTTAAACTCTTTTTTAAGGTTCATAAGCCATGATGTATATTCACATTCCTCGTTTGGTGATAACACTTTAACCGAATCTACTTGAAATATTCTTTGAATTATTGCCGATGTGACACTTGCAATTTTTTTATAACTTCCTGTTGTAATATGATTTTGTTTGATAGGAGATTCAGCTAACCTTCCAAGAACATTGTTAATATCTTCAAAATGCCATTAAGTAGTTCAGGAACCGGTGGAGATATAGTATCAACCAAAACTGGTGATAGATCTAAAGATGCTGGAGGTATTTGAATATTTTCGTTCGTTGGAACATTTTCAACATCCTGATTTATAGAAATAATTTCACTATCGATAGCTTCCGAGCATGAAAGCTGCTGTATAGAAAATATTAGTTGCATATGAATTTTTATTCATTTTAATAAAATAATTAAATTTACCTTATTTTTATAGATTTAAGTGCGACATGTTTCACATATAAACTGGTCATCACGCAAAGTAAAATTTAGGGTCGCAGCTTTTTGAATAACAGCTGGTGTGACCAGTTTCACATTTTTTTATGTCCGCTTATGATTGTTGAGACCGTACAAGTTGCAGCACAATGTGAAAGGCATTTCTATTATTATCTTTTCTAAACGTTATGTCTTCTAAATATTTTGGAATATAATTGATTATAAGGCAATCCAATCAATATATATATATATATACCCTTGAAATAGTTTTGACATAGGTAAAATCAGGTAAAATTAGGTAGGTACAATTTAATATATTTTGATTGGATGCAAGTATAATTTGGTCAAAAACCGTTTGTGGGCGTCATTAGAAATTTTAAATGTTAAAAATATGAGTCTCTAATGAGATTTTAATTAGTAAAAAGGGGCTGAATAGACATTTTTTTAAATGAATAAACATTTTACACACCCTTTTAATAATTTAAATTCCTTTATTTTACCACTTAACTTAAATTAATTTTTAATAAGTTTTTAACCATTTAACCGCACAGAAAATGGTTCAAATTTATTGCAGGTGTTAAAATATGCAATGTTTAATTTATTAGATCCACATTTAGTACAGGATTATTAACTTAATAAAAAACACATGTGAATTTTTCATATACCAAACTTTAAAAAATCGTAAGAAAAAATCCATATTGAATTGCTGACTTTTTATTTCTCAATTTCATAGCTGCATATGTTTACTTTAAAATTTGTGAAAAACAAAAAAAAAAAGATACTTTTTGAGATATGAGCTTTGAAGTAAACCAAGGTTTTACGCGCCGCCTAGCGGAAAAGAGAAAAGTTATTAATTTTAAAGTGAGTTTTCTGCATAGGATCTTGATGAAACTTTGGCAAATGATACAGGTTCACTTGAAAATGGAAGATCTGGATTCATTTCAAATTTGGACAAAATGGCGGGGGGTCTCCCGAACACCTCTAAGTTTAAATCTTGAATAACTTCTGATCCCGGCTTATGATCTTATTGAAACTTAGTATATAAGGTTTTAGTACTGTTTCCAATATTTCTGCATACCAACTTCCGGTTTGTCACTTCCGGTTAAAAAGTTTTTTTTTCAGGTGTTTATCCCTACTGTAGCCTACAATTACCGATCGATTTTCATGAAACGTTGCGAAAAGCTTTTAAATAATATGATAAAGATTTTATCAGCTTTTGGAGCACATTGGATAAAGGGTTGGGGGGTCCACCATACAACAGGTGGTTTTTTCCACAATGTTTTTAAGTTTGTTGGGAGCATAAAACATTCATTCGTGAATGAATTTTGATGAAACTTTGGAAAAAGACGCAAACATGTATGACAAAGAACTGATTAGTTTTTGAGCGATGGTGAACAAAGTGGTGGGGGGTCCCTGGAGCACCTGTTTTTTTGAAAGCTCTATAACTTCTGTACCTGATAAGCGAACTGGATGAAACTTGGTACATGAGTATAATGTACGGTTTACAATAGTTCTGCATCCCAACTTCCGGTTTTTCACTTCCGGTAAAAAAAATTTTTTTGTACTTTTTTGAAGTTTTTTCAGTGTCTTTATGCACACTACAGCCCACAATAATGAAGTGATTATGATGAAACTTATGGAATAGGGTTCCAATTAGTGTGAAAAGATAATTATCATGTTTTGGGACACATTGATCAAAGTGGTGGGGGGTCTACCATACAAATGCTGACTTTTCACACTTTGTTTTTAAAGTTTGTTGGGAGCATACAGACTTCATTCATTAACTTATTTTAATGAAACTTTGCAAAAAGATGGAGACTTAAATAACAAAGAACTGATTAGTTTTTGGATAATATTGGAATAAGTGGTGGGGGTCCTCCCGAACACCTGTTTAATGTGTCACACTTTTTTCAATGTTTGTTGGGAGCACACAGCATTCGTTCGTGAGCGAATTTTGATGAAACTTTGGAAAAAGATGCAAACATGTATGGCAAAGAACTGATTAGTTTTTGAGCGATAGTGAACAAAGTGGTGGGGGTCCCTGGAGCACCTGTTTTTTTGAAAGCTCTATAACTTCTGTACCTGATAAGCGAATTGGATTAATCTTGGTACATGAGTATGTAGTACGGTTTACAATAGTTCTGCATCCCAACTTCCGGTTTTTCACTTCCGGTAAAAAAAATTTTTTTGTACTTTTTTGAAGTTTTTTCAGTGTCTTTATGCACACTACAGCCTACAATAATGAAGTGATTATGATGAAACTTATGGAATAGGGTTCCAATAAGTGTGAAAAGATAATTATCATATTTTGGGACACATTGATCAAAGTGGTGGGGGGTCTACCATACAAATGCTGACTTTTCACACTTTGTTTTTTAAGTTTGTTGGGAGCATACAGACTTCGTTCATTAATTTATTTTAATGACACTTTGGAAAAAGATGGAGACTTAAGTAATAAAGAACTGATTAGTTTTTGGATAATATTGGGATAAGTGGTGGGGGTCCTCCCGAACACCTGTTTAATGTGTCACACTTTTTTCAATGTTTGTTGGGAGCACACAGCATTCGTTCGTGAACGAATTTTGATGAAACTTTGGAAAAAGATGCAAACATGTATGGCAAAGAACTGATTAGTTTTTGAGCGATAGTGAACAAAGTGGTGGGGGGTCCCTGGAGCACCTGTTTTTTTGAAAGCTCTATAACTTCTGTACCTAATAAGCGAATTGGATGAAGCTTGGTACCTGAGTATAATGTACGGTTTACAATAGTTCTGCATCCCAACTTCCGGTTTTTCACTTCCGGTAAAAAAATGTTTTTTGTACTTTTTTGAAGTTTTTTCAGTGTCTTTATGCACACTACAGCCTACAATAATGAAGTGATTATGATGAAACTTATGGAATAGGGTTCCAATAAGTGTGAAAAGATAATTATCATGTTTTGGGACACATTGATCAAAGTGGTGGGGGGTCTACCATACAAATGCTGACTTTTCACACTTTGTTTTTTAAGTTTGTTGGGAGCATACAGACTTCGTTCATTAATTTATTTTAATGACACTTTGGAAAAAGATGGAGACTTAAGTAATAAAGAACTGATTAGTTTTTGGATAATATTGAGATAAGTGGTGGGGGTCCTCCCGAACACCTGTTTAATGTGTCACACTTTTTTCAATGTTTGTTGGGAGCACACAGCATTCGTTCGTGAGCGAATTTTGATGAAACTTTGGAAAAAGATGCAAACATGTATGGCAAAGAACTGATTAGTTTTTGAGCGATAGTGAACAAAGTGGTGGGGGGTCCCTGGAGCACCTGTTCTTTTGAAAGATCTATAGCTTCTGTACCTGATAAGCGAATTGGATGAAACTTGGTACCTCAGTATGTAGTACGGTTTAAAATAGTTCTGCATCCCAACTTCTGGTTTTTTACTTCCGGTAAAAAATTTTTTTTGCACTTTTTTGAAGTTTTTTCAGTGTCTTTATGCACACTACAGCCTACAATAATGAAGTGATTATGATGAAACTTATGGAATAGGGTTCCAATTAGTGTAAGAAGATAATTATCATCTTTTAGGACACATGGATCAAAGTGGTGGGGGTTCACCATACAACTGCTGACTTTTCACACTTTGTTTTTAAAGTTTGTTGGGAGCATACAGACTTCATTCATTAATCAATTCTAATGACACTTTGGAAAAAGATGGAAACTTAAATGACAAGGAACTGATTAGTTTTTGGACAATATTGGGATAAGTGGTACGGGGTCTCCCGAACACCTGTTTACTGTGTCATCATTTTTTCAATGTTTTTTGGGAGCACACAGCATTCGTTCGTGAACCAATTTTGATGACACTTTGGAAAAAAATGCAAACATGTATGGCAAAGAACTGATTAGTTTTTTAGCGATAGTGAACAAAGTGGTGGGGGGTGTCCCATACACCTGTTTTTTTTTAAAGCTCAATAACATCTGTACCTGATAAACGGATTGGATGAAACTTTGTACATAAGCATTTAGTATGATTTACAAAAATTCTGCATCCCAACTTCCGGTTTTTTACTTCCGGTAAAAAAATTTTTTTTTAATTGTTGGCAGTTTTTTCAGTATCTTTATGCACACTACAGCTTACAATACTGAAGTGATTATGATAAAACTTATGGAAAGGTTTCAATTAGTGTAAGAAGATAATTATCATCTTTTGGGACACATTGATCAAAGTGGCGGGGGATCTACCATACAACTGCCGACTTATCAGACTTTTTTTTAAAGTTTGTTGGGAGCATACAGATTTCATTCATCAATCAATTTTAATGGCACTTTGAAAAAAGATAAAGACTTTATTGACAAAGAACTGACTAGTTTTTGGACAATATTGGGATAAGTGGTGGGGTCCTCCCGAACACCTGTTTATTGTTTCAATGTTTTTTGGAAGCATACAACATTCGTTCGTTAAGTAATTTTGATTACACTTTGCAAAAAGATGCAAATATGTATGGCAAGGAACTGATTAGTTTTTTTTAGCGATAGTGAACAAAGTGGTGGGGGGTCCTCCAAGCACCTATTACTTTGGAAGCTCAATAACTTCTGTACCTGATAATCGAGTTGGATGAAATTTGGTACATACACATTTAGTACGGTTTACAACAGTTCTGCATCCTTACTTCTGCTTTTTCACTTCCGATAAAAATTTTTTTACTTTTTCTCGTACAACAGAATTTATGTTTGTTGGGATACTACTGCCTGCTTTAATATTTTTATTATTAGAACTACGAAGTAGTTTAGCTTTTAATTAAAGTATTTTATGGATATTAGCTCATTATATATCCAGAACACTATGTTTCCAGAGCTGTGGTGAAGTCAGCCTATGCATCAGCGTCGCAATATTTTTTTTTCTGAAAATTCGAGTAATTGTAGATTTTTAGATAATTGCTATTTGTATGTTTTGAAAGTTTTAAATATTTAGCTTTTGTTCGAAATTTATGTATTTTTTGTTTGACGTTTTAGATTTTGGTGTAAATTTTTAATTATTAACCAGTTTTGATAATTTGTTTAAGTATAATTTGTTTTGAAAATTGTGTTGAGATTTTAGTGTTCTGGAAACTTAGTGTTTAGGAAGATTTGTATTAAGATATTAATAAGTTATTACGAACGTCCTGTTAAATTAAATTTGGGAAAATTTTTTTTGATTAATTTAAATGTAACATTTTGAAAAGTTTTGTTAATTTCAATTTTTTGTACTACTATATTAATCTTCGTTAATTTGGTTTGAATTTTTCTTAAAATAATTTTGAGCTTGCATATTTTTAAATATATTTTTAAATTTTTTATGAATTTTGAATATTGTGTAATTTTTATCAGTTTGGATTATTTTTGTTTTGTGCGTTTTAATAACGTTTAATTATTTTGTAAATTTTAAATTTATGATATTTTAAATAATTTTAAAAGTTTATCTTCTTAAAAATTTTGTAATTTTAGTAATTTCTGTTTTGAAATTTTGTGCGGTTAAGTTCTTTTGAAAAATTTTGGTAATCTTAAGTTTAGTATAATTTTAGTACATTTTGCTTGAAAATATTTGGATAATTTTTAATGAATTTTTGTTTGAAAAATTTTGTTTTGTACGATTGACATTTTGGAAATTTTAATTTTGTTTTTGAATCCTAGATTTTAATTTTTTTTCATTTTGTCTAAAGTAATATTAGCAATCCGAAATTCAACCAACCAACTTAACCAACCTCAACCATCATTTATTTTAAAGGTTAGAGGTTTATTTTAACAAAAGTTTTGTTATTATAGTAAATTTATTTTTAGAATATTTTTTTTGGATATTTAATTTAATTTTAATTTTTTTGGAATTTGTTCATCTTTTTACTTAGAATTTTTCATTTTTGTTATTTTAGTTTTTTCTAAATTTTAAAATTTTTGATAAAAAGTAACAGCAACCACTGCCGAACTCCAGCTGCTGCATCCAGCTTAAAACCCCCAACTCAACTTTGTTTTATTGGTTTTTTGAATTTTGTTTATTTAGATTATTAAATTTTTAGACGTTATTTGTTTTGAATGGCGCTGATTTGTTTTTAATTTTTTTATTTTTGAAGTCTCAATTTTTTTGAACGCATATATTTTACTGTTATACTATCGAAATTTTGGAATTTTTTTTCTCGATTTTTTTTGAATTTTTGTTTGGGTTTTCTCAAATTTTCACATTGTTGTTTACCCTTGTGTTGTTTGTCAATGTGTGACATTAAATTCATTAATGTTTGGCGAGGTCAAATTGGTTTTCGTACCAAATTTTAATATTTTTTTGGTTAGACTTTCAATCTGTTTTTGCCTAACACATTCTTAGTCATTATGGCTTTTTACTGTAGTTTCTCTCCAGTTCACCGCTGCGTATTTTGTAATACGTACGGTCTGTACATGACCCAGCTTGTGTCCGGTGGTCATGTATACCAATTCTTTAAGTCTTATTGTTTTTGTTCATTTGGAAAATGTTTTTTGAAATTGTGATATTTGGTTTTGTTTTGGTTTGCATTTGAAATTTTTTTTTGTATTTTGGTTTTAATTTTTTTAATTATTTAGGTGTACGATTTTAATTTTTTTTGTATGAATTTTTTGTAGCTGTTCGTTGTTCTGTGGGCGAAAGGCAAGAGTAAGTCTTGTAAGTCCTGACGCGCAGGTGGAAACAGCAGTTAGTTTTTGGATATGTAATTAGTTGTGTGGAGTTGGAGGTTTGGTAGCTGGATCAGCGAGTGAGGGTTTTTTTTTGAATTGTGGTTGGTTTTAGTGAGGTTGGTTTTTTAGTTTTTTTTGATGGAGCTGACTTGGAGGTTATGTCAAGAATTTATTAGTTGGGAGTTATGTTGAAAATATATCCAAAGAAAATATTAGCTATTTGTTAAAAACAGTGTTATGTTGAATGTGAATTAAGAAATAAATATAAATAATATTTATAGAACTGTGCTATGAATTAATAACAAAAAAATATTATACAAGTGTAATCAATTATGTATTAAAACTATGAAGATAAAAATAATAAACGAGAAGAAATAATAGTTAATTTAACATGCTAAAATTCGATTTTGTTTGAATCGGTGTACATATTGAAAAGTGGAACCAAAACCTAATGGGCTCATACTCACAATTGGAAATCCTAACGGAAAAGGTAGTAAAGAGTAAGAAGAATGGGAATAACGGAACCAGGATTATTTCGATCGAGGTCTGATAGTTGATTCGACGGACCTATGAAGATACGCATCGTGGGACAGCATTTTACAGGGAAGTTTTGTTTTTGGTTTTTATTTTTTTTTGGAAATAATCTTTTAGTTTTTTTTTAAAAGTTTAAATAATTTTTTTTAAACGTTCAAATATATATGTAAAATAATGCAGGGCTAACGTAGCTATAATTTAGGGAGGGTTGTGATATGACGGATCTCCCTTCTGGAGAACCTGGGTGGTGTATTGTAAGCACGCGTGATGTTTTGTTTTATTTAAATTTCTTGTACAGAGGTGAGTCTAGAACCTTCGCTCTACGAGCTAGCGGCAGGGTTTTTTGGCGTGCAAGACCAAATGGTAGACCTTCACGGTCTACCTGATACAGCTACCATTACAATGTATTACCAATACCAAAAACAATACCAATAAGCATCCTTACCTCACTCTCAAAAGTTTTTGGAAAGCTAATTAAATACCAAATAACTAGGTATATCAATAAACATAAACTATTAAATAATTTTCAGTCTGGGCTTAGAGCTAAACATGGCACCAATACTGCCCTATTGAAAATTTGTTATGATCTGTTACAAAATATGGAAGCCAAGCAAGCTACTGTTCTAATCATACTAGATTTCACAAAAGCTTTTGATAGTGTTCTGCACGAACTCCTCATTCAAAAATTACACACATATTTTAATAATCTCTTATACTGCCATAAAATTGCTTAAGTCATACCTTTCAAAATCAACTCAATGTGTGTTTTCCAACAATAGTTATTCCTATACTACTGATGTTAAAACGGGTGTGCCTCAAGGCTCTATTTTAGGTCCATTGCTCTTCTCATTATTTATCAGCGATTTGCGATTTTTGAATTGTATTTTTGTTTTTAGATTAAGTTATATTTAGTAATTTTAATACTATCGTAAATTAAATCAAAATTATTCTGTTATTTCAATAACAAATGAATGAATTACTTATACACTAAACTTAATATATGTACTACGTACAGATGTAGGACAGAGATGAGATAAGATATTTTATCTTAACTGTATATTTCTTTGTAAATAAATAAATAAAATAAATGTGTGACGGACCTCTGTTCAGCTCCCCCCACCACGCAAAAATAAAAAAACTTTAGTTCAGAATTAGGAGCTATTTAGGAGCGAGCTTTCAAAAAACGCAAGAATAAAATTTTGAGCTCAACCCCCTAAGTAGAAATCTTCATTTGAAAGTGGGGGGCTGAGTGAACGTTCACTCAGCCCCCCTCACACCTTAAAAATAACCCTAGAGGGTCGTAAATAGGCTCAGAATTAGGAGCTATTTAGGAGCTCTTAAGGCTGTATACTTTTGATTTTAGAGCTCCACCCCTATTCTTAAAACCACCCCAAAACTAGTTTGCAAACGGAGATGACACAAAAAATAACATTAAATTAAAAAATCCCAGCGGCAGGTATATCCGCTAGAAATAGGTAGATTTCGGGGTCAGACGGTTTTGTGTTCAAATAAAATTAGATAGGTCAGATTAGTTTAAATAAAAAATTTAAGTAGAAACAGAATAATTCAAAAAAATTATCGAACCAAATTAAATGCATTATCCGAACTAACTCCATCAATACAATTTCGGAACAGTTTTATTTAAGTTGGTTTAAACTACTTTTAATAACATATTAAATCCACCAAAGATCAAATGAACTACGTCACAAGTACAACTATACCATGACACATAATTTATAATCAAACATTATCAAACAATTTTATTTCAAAATCATCTTTTGTTGTTGTGTTTTTTTGTTCTTATTTAATCTTTTTTCAAACGGTTACTTAGTAAAAAAAAAAATAAAAACAAAAGAAATTTTGATAATTTTTCTACGGTATTAAATGGCTTGATATTTTTCTTGCAAGGGGTGCATTATAATACTTATAAAAATGGAACCTTTTGGGTTAGAAAGCTGAAATTTTTTGAGGCTATAGTTTAAAAGTTATCTTAAAAGCTAAGATGAATTTAAATAACATAAACTGAAACATGATGAAAGCATTGCCTTTTGCGTTTGTTTTCATTTCAACAGCCCTAGGGTCGCAACCGTTAGACTTGAACTATTTTTTTTTTAAATTTTGGAAAGATTTATATTTTATGTACGTGAGAAAAAGTTTTCAAATATGAGCTTGGCCATTTTCAGCTAGATCAAGGACAGCAAAGTTTAGTAAATTTTTAAAACAGCTGATTTTTGAGGTACCTGAAACGCCAAAGTTATCATCTGGATAAAAATGATAAAAAAAGGTTCAAATATTCAATATTTTTAAATTTTATTAAAATATTATGATTCAAACGGAAGTTATAGCGCCCTAGATTATTCGACTTTTTAGGCTCTAGCCGCTTAAATGGTACCCGGATATGGCCAGTTCACAAACCTGTCCAAGACATTATTTGCCGAAACATACACAGAAAATTATTTTGGTGTAGGTCGAAAAATGCGACCGTGAGAGTGCCGCTATATTCCGCTATATCTCATATCGTTATATATATATGTATATATATATATATATATATATATATATATATATATATATATATATATATATATATATATATATATATATATATATATATATATATATATATATATATATATATATATATATATATATATATATATATATATATAATTTTGTTTTGTTTTTCCGTCTCCGCTTATCATATATAGTCGTTTGGCACCAAAATTTTTCCGAAATTCCGAAATGAATCCCATTGCAATAGAATCTACCTATATGAAATCTCCTTTCTACTTATATGAAATCTACCTTAACTTAACTTTTTCTACGTTTCTGATTGCAGCGCTCTAGCAAAAGCCACCCCTAGTATCATACACGCGTAAGGGAACAATATTAAAGCATAGAGATACTGATCGTGTTATGTTGGATTATCATTTTTTGATTTTGAAGCTTAATTAATATGTAACTCTATATTTCTGATTGCAACCCTTTGAAAAAGCCACCCCTTGCACCATATACGTATAAGGAAGCTATGTTAAAGCAAAGCGATATTGATCGTTTCATGTATGTAAGTGATTTTTCGATTAAGGAGCTTACTCAATATATCAATCTATATTTCTGATTGCAACCCTTTAGAAAAAGCCACCCCTTGTATCATACACGCATATGGTAACTATGTTAAAGCATAGAGATACGTATCGTTTTATTTAGGAAAATGATTTTTTGATTTAGGAGCTTACTTAATATGTCACTCTATATTTCTGATTGCAACCCTTCGACAGTGCCACCCCTTATACCATACACTCGTAAGGGAACTATGTTAAAGCATAGAGATTCGGATCGTTTTATATTGGTAAGTCATTTTTCGATTAAGGAGCTTACTAAATATGTCACTCTATATTTCTGATTGCAACCCTTTTGAAAAAACCACCCCTTGTACCATAAACGCGTAAGAGAACTATTTTAGAGCATAGAGGTACGGATCGTTTTATGTAGGTAAATGATATTTCGAATTAGGAGCTTACTTAAGGAACTATTTTAGGGCATAGAGATACTGATCGTGTTATGTAGCTAAATGATTTTACGAGATAGTAGCTTACTAAATATGTCATTCTACATTTCTGATTGCAACCCTATAGAAAGTGACACCCCTTGTACCATACACGCGTAAAAGAACTTTTTTGTAGCATAGAGGTACGGATCATTTTATGTAGGTAAATGATTTTTGATTTTGGTGCTTCTTATATAAGTCTTTCTACGTTTCTGATTGCGACCCTTTAAAAAAAGTCACCCTTGGTACCATACACGCATAAGGGAACTATGTTAAAGCATAGAGATACTGATCGTGTTATGTAGGTAAATCATTTTTCGATTTAGGAGCTTACTAAATATGTCACTCTATATTTTTGATTGCAACCCTTTAGAAAAAGCCACCTCCTGTACCATGCACGCATAAGGAAGCTATGTTAAGCAAAGAGATACGGATCGTTTTATTTAGGAAAATAATTTTTTGATTTACAATTATTTAGGGGCAAGATCATAGAGTCACATTCGTGGACATCATAATTCTGTAAGTAACTACTAAATTAAAATTTTTATTGTAGTTATAGTAAAAGTGAATTATACATATAATACATTTCAAAGAACAACTTCTCAAAACCAAAATGTCATCATTCACAGAATGTTTTTAATGAATTTATCACATCCGTGGACATCACGTCCGTGGACATTCAATGTCTCCGTCGGGACAGCTACTCGAGCAGAAATTAGTTAGGGAAAACCTGAATACAGTCAGAGCGTGATCAGGGCCTGGTCAGTCCTACAAGGGCAATCCCTATTAGGGCAATCTGATGTGGGCCTGTTCCGGGCCTGATTTAGAATACCCTTTTAGGGTTAACCTTATTTGAATATATCCGGCCCTGATCAGTTTTTTCGTATTTGACCCCTAGCTGAAATTTCAAATGGTTAAAATTCACTAGAGTATTATCCATTTTAGAAATATATAGTTAAAATCGATTCATGTATGTTTTAGTTATAGCTTCTCGGCTGAAAGACTATAATAATAGTGATTAAGGTGGTATGTATGTTTTAATTTTTTCCGTTGTAATTTTTTTATTTTAATTTGATTATTTTATGTATATAATATATAAATATATATCAGTGTCTGGTTCAGATATCCCAATCAGGGCCTGATCCGATTATCCTAATCAGAGTCGGATCCGGTAATCCCAGTCAGGACCTGATAGGGCAAAAGCGTTACACTCATGATCAGGGCCCAATCAGGCTGCCCTACCAATGCCTGATCCGGACTAGGGCAAACCTGATCAGGCCCTTACTTCAGCCCTGACAAATTTCTGCTCGGGTAAGTAACAGACGTAACACAAACAATAATAGTGTGATCTTTAATATTTATAAATTATTTTTGTTGATAAAACCTAAATTAACTTACATTTTACATTATTATCATGTTATAAGCAAAATTAAGAAGAGCTTGACTGAAAATGAAATCCTTACGATTCCGAATCCCCGTGATTTTTCACAGAATTATAACTACAAATATTCTGAGGAAGTACAAGCAGTACACTTTGGCGGATCGAAAAATCAGGTTTCTTTACACACAGTAGTTGTTTATTATCACAATGGTAGTAGTTGTTTATTACCACCATCACGTCCGTGGACAAGTAAAGATTTAAAAGTTTTTTTTCCTTAAAATTTCTCAAATATGATCTGGGCCAATAGTATGACCATAGAATAACTATACTAGAAGAACAATGTCCTAACACGTTTAATGCTTCGTCACATTAAATGTATTTTTTAGTTGGGTAGTTGCTTTATCTAGTGTATAGCGCTGGAACTGTGTGGTAGAGAAACTATTCATACCAATTTTTAACATTTATCTCTCTTTCTGGCTTATACTGTATCTAATGATGAACATAAAACAAAACAAAAAACGAAAAAAAAAATATTGCGACGCTGATGCATAGGCTGACTTCACCACAGCTCTGGTAAACATAGTGTTCTGGATATATAATGAGCTAATATCCATAAAATACTTTAATTAAAAGCTAACCAATATTATGGACTTCGTAGTTCTAATAATAAAAATATTAAAGCAGGCAGTAGTATCCCAACAAACATAAATTCTGTTGTACGAGAAAAAGTAAAAAAAATTTTATCAGAAGTGACAAAGCGGAAGTTAGGATGCAGAACTGTTGTAAACCGTACTAAATGTGTATGTACCAAATTTCATCCTACTCGATTATCAGGTACAGAAGTTATTGAGCTTCCAAAATAACAGGTGCTTGGAGGACCCCTTACCACTTTGTTCAGTATCACTAAAAAAAAACTAATCAGTTCCTTGCCATACATATTTGCATCTTTTTGCAAAGTGTAATCAAAATTACTTAACGAACGAATGTTGTATGCTTCCAACAAACATTGAAACAATAAACAGGTGTTCGGAAGGACCCCACCACTTATCCCAATATTGTCCAAAAACTAGTCAATTCTTTGTCAATAAAGTCTTTATCTTTTTTCAAAGTGCCATTAAAATTGATTAATGAATGAAATCTGTATGCTCCCAACAAACTTTAAAAACAAAGTGTGAAAAGTCAGCAGTTGTATGGTAGACCCCCCGCCACTTTGATCAATGTTTCCCAAAAGATGATAATTATCTTTTTACACTAATTGGAACCCTATTCCATAAGTTTCATCATAATCACTTCATTATTGTAGGCTGTAGTGTGCATAAGGACACTGACAAAACTTTAAAAAAGTACACAAAAAATTTTTTTTACCGGAAGTAAAAAACCAGAAGTTGGGATGCAGAACTATTGTAAACCGTACTACATACTCATGTACCAAGATTAATCCAATTCGCTTATCAGGTACAGAAGTTATTGAGCTTTAAAAAAAACAGGTGCTCCAGGGACCCCCCACCACTTTGTTCACTATCGCTCAAAAGCTAATCAGTTCTTTGCCATACATGTTTGCATCTTTTTCCAAAGTGTCATCAAAATTCGTTCATGAACGAATGCTGTGTGCCCCCAACAAACATTGAAAAAAGTGTGACACATTAAACAGGTGTTCGGGAGGACCCCCACCACTTATTCCAATATTATCCAAAAACTAATCAGTTCTTTGTTACTTAAGTCTCCATCATTTTCCAAAGTGTCATTAAAATAAATTAATGAACGAAGTCTGTATGCTCCCAACAAACTTAAAAAACAAAGTGTGAAAAGTCAGCAGTTGTATGGTAGACCCCCCGCCACTTTGATCAATGTGTCCCAAAAGATGATAATTATCTTTTCACACTAATTGAAACCCTATTCCATAAGTTTCATCATAATCACTTCATTATTGTAGGCTGTAGTGTGCATAAAGACACTGACAAAACTTCAAAAAAGTACAAAAAAATTTTTTTTACCGGAAGTGAAAAACCGGAAGTTGGGATGCAGAACTATTTTAAACCGTACTACATACTCATGTACCAAGTTTTATCTAATTCGCTTATCACGTACAGAAGTTATTGAGCTTTCAAAAAACAGGTGCTCCAGGGACCCCCCACCACTTTGTTCACTATCGCTCAAAAACTAATCAGTTCTTTGCCATACATGTTTGCATCTTTTTCCAAAGTGTCATCAAAATTCGTTCACGAACGAATGCTGTGTGCTCCCAACAAACATTGAAAAAAGTGTGACACATTAAACAGGTGTTCGGGAGGACCCCCACCACTTATTCCAATATTATCCAAAAACTAATCAGTTCTTTGTTACTTAAGTTTTCATCTTTTTCCAAAGTGTCATTAAAATTGAATAATGAATGAAGTCTGTATGCTCCCAACAAACTTAAAAAACAAAGTGTGAAAAGTCAGCATTTGTATGGTAGACCCCCCACCACTTTGATCAATGTGTCACAAAACATGAAAATTATCTTTTTACACTAATTGGAACTCTATTCCATAAGTTTCATCATAATCACTTCATTATTGTAGGCTGTAGTGTGCATAAAGACACTGAAAAAACTTCAAAAAAGTACAAAAAAATTTTTTTTACCGGAAGTGAAAAACCGGAAGTTGGGATGCAGAACTATTTTAAACCGTACTACATACTCATGTACCAAGTTTCATCCAATTCGCTTATCGGGTACAGAAGTTATAGAGCTTTCAAAAAAACAGGTGCTCCAGGGACCCCCCATCACTTTGTTTACTATCGCTCAAAAACTAATCAGTTCTTTGTCATACATGTTTGCATCTTTTTCCAAAGTATCATCAAAATTCGTTCACGAATGAATGTTTTATGCTCCCAACAAACATAAAACTTTGTGGAAAAAACCACCTGTTGTATGGTGGACCCCCCAACCCTTTATCCAATGTGCTCCAAAAGCTTATAAAATATTTCTCATGTTATTTAAAAGCTTTTCGCAACGTTTCATGGAAATCGATTGGTAATTGTAGGCTACAGTAGGGATAAACACCTGAAAAAAAAACTTTTTTACTGGAAGTGACAAACCGGAAGTTGGTATGCAGAAGTATTGGAAACAGTATTAAAACCTTAGATACTAAGTTTCAATAAGATCATAGCTCGGGATCAGAAGTTATTCAAGATTTAAACTTAGAGGTGTTCGGGAGACCCCTCGCCATTTTGTCCAAATTTAAAATGAATCCAGATCTTCTATTTTCAAATGAACCTGTATCATTTGCCAAAGTTTCATCAAGATCCTATGCAGAAAACAAACCCACCCACACACCCACCCACCCAAACACCCACCCACCCACACACAGACGTACACCAAAATTTTTATTGGCTATTTGGATAGAGGATGGTCCAAAACAAAAGAAAAAACAAAATTTGGGGTATGTAAGATTTTTTTTTTCACGATAGATTGCATTACTTCACACAATTTAAAATGGTGGTTATTGTTTTATCTGTGGATATAATGGTTAATTGAAGTGTTTTCACTATTTTTGTATGTTTAGTGGCAGCTCTCAATGGCTATCATGGTCTTCACAGCTGTGTGTGTCATCTACTAATACTTATTCAGAGTTTTTGGATGCTTTATTACCTCGATATTCTAGCGCACGGTTCTTTGACTCTCTATTGAATGTATATGACAGTTGCAATTGTATATAAAGACAACAAGCATATAATCAGTATTCATATCAGCAAACTTGTGTGATCGAACGACAGTTACAACAGAATATTGTCTCTTAGTAATACTCGAGTCCTCTACTGGATACAATAAATATGTTCTAACGTTGGACGCTTGATAGATGGACACATCAATCGGCCAAACTTATGTGTCCAACGTTGGGGTTTGAATATATTTGGGATATTGTCATTCTTTTCACTCAATTCAAAGAGATTTTATAGACAGAGTTTAACAAGACAAATAGCTTTTTTTATGAAATTTGTAATATTGTTAGACGATTCATTATTACACGATTCGTTAATGGCTGTGATGTTGTTTACATTATCGAAGAATTTTTACTATATAATTTTTTTATATCATTTATTTTACAAGTTTAATAAAGTGGAACTATTGGCAACAATTGTTTGATTCAATACATTTAGTTTTTTAATGAGCATTTTAATATACAATTGATAGTTATGCTAAAAAATAAATTAATGAGGAAAATTAAAAAATTTTAGACAAAAATTTCAATTTTTCATGTATGTATTTAATAAAATAATTTTTTTTCAATTATAATTTGCCTTAAGACATAATTAGTTTTTCACCAAAAATAATAAAATTTTACAAATCTATAGCATTTTATACGCTGCATCTACTATGCTAAATTTATATTTCATTTTCTTTGAAAAACAAAAATATTAGCAATATACTTTCATATTTTATAAATGGTTTATATATTATTATTATAAAATGGTTTTCATTTCTCGCGAAATGCTATTTTTTCTATGATAATAAACATAAATAGTATATGTAAAATTATTAAATATTTTCTATTTTTAAAATTATCAGTTGTAATTTCCCAAGGGCGGTGATAATTCGAAATAATTTTTTGCCAAAACTTTCGAAAGCAAGTATAATGATAAAAGCACGAGGCCGTAGACCGAGTGCTATTATCAATACCACTTGCTTGAGGAATCTTCCCAAACATTATGAGAATTTATCAACGAACGAAGGGAATTTGATTAGAAAATTTTTTGTCATTTTAAATTTCTTTATATATTTTTTATACATACGGCTTACTGCGATATCAGTTAATTATTTCAAAATTTATTTTATATTTTAATATCCCAGTAGGCCAGACGTATAACAATTTA
This sequence comes from Diogma glabrata, assembly GCA_963693315.1. NCBI lineage: Eukaryota > Metazoa > Arthropoda > Insecta > Diptera > Cylindrotomidae > Diogma > Diogma glabrata. Next base: position 44,073 of record CAVNZG010000510.1, on the reverse strand, counting down.
TTATTAGTATAATTCAAATGTTATTGGTGAAATTGAATGATGTCATTACATTTTAGAGAATTTCATTGGGTTAAATTAAAATAAAATAAGGCAAAAAATTTTTAAACTACTTTGCATGGCTTAGTTTTTATTTGTTGGTTTGCTTATTAAACTTTTTATTGTTAAAATAGAACATGTTGAAAACCGAAATTCTTTGGTTTTATTTTAAGATATGTACATAAATCCTTAAATAAGATAAAATTATGTCGTTAAAAGCAGTATTCCACACTACCCAAGAGGGTCTTTGTAAAGCGCGTTTTGTTTTTTATAGTGGACTATCGCCTATTATACCACTATCTCCTACTTTGTGTGTGTGTTATTTAATTATATTGAGAAAGGCAGGCACCGCAAAACATTGTTCGAGTTATCAATTATCGTCACTGAAAAAAATAATTTGGTATATTCTTCAAAACGGATTCAACCAAATTAATTTTTTAGCGTCGACCAAAATTTAGTACAATTGACCACACAATTTTAACAATTGACAAAGCATTGTCAAACGTTAAAAAGGTATAGTTGATCGTACTAAATTTTAGTTAATAGTACAAAATAAGTTTGGTTTAATCCGTTTTGTAGAATACACCAAATTATTTCTTTCAGTGGTTCTTCCTCACAATTTCTTTGTGTAGAGATTCTCGGTTTTGGTGAATGATGATTTAAGTGTAGATCTCAAGTAAAATTGTAAAAGAAAGAAGGCTTATTGTTTTAAAATTTTAAGTTTTTGATCGCATTTGCAGAAACGGATTTCCTCTTAGTCTTTGATTTAATAAACTTTGAGTTTTTTCTTGTCAGCATAAGCACAAAAAAAGCAAACAGCTTTTTCATGTGACCATAGCAAATATTGTCTTGTGAAGGTAAAAATCCAGGAAAATACTTCTCGACACTTTTAAGGCATTGTTCAGTTATCTTCGAGCAAACGTTTGGTAAGTGAGAATCTGTTTTGTACATTTGCTCAAAAATGGTAATCAAACTGTATGCTATATCTGCATATTCTTTTGTTGGTGCTTTTAGAGATCCGAAATGGTTTATTTTGGAAATTTTTTTTTCTACAATGAAAACTTCATTGATTTCAGCTGTGGTAATTTCTTCATCAGCTTTTAATAATTTCAATCGGCATTCATTGCAGCTTATTTTTTTGAACGCACAATAGCCAGCGTAGGACGTAGTTGCATTTCTCTTAAGAGTGTGCTTTTCAGTTTCATACATGATTTCACACTCTTTTGGCATTATTTCATCTTGTGGCTCCGCATGAGATAAACTTTCTTTATATACCTCTTGAAAATTATTCCATTCCAATTCTACCATGTTTTCACGATCTGCTAAACAATTGGAATATTCACTTTGGAATAGTAACTTTATAACAATAATGTTTGCAAAGTGAACACCTATTTCATGACTCGTGGGAGTGCAGTTAAATCTACCTTTACCACGAAGCTTAGAGAAGAAGATTTCGAGTGCATCCTGATATGTTTTACCGGTTAAAACATATTCAACTTCATAATTTTTTCTTAAATATTCGCATAACAATAATTGAGATTTAATGGTTAGTTGAAAACCTTTAATAAATTTAAAGTAATTTTCGTTTTTTAACACTTTTAAATTTCTCAAAAACTCTAAGCTGTTTTGCAAATACTCATAAGAAGCGCCTTCTAGCCTTAATGGGGTCTGAAATAGTGACTTGGACAGAAATACTCGGGAATTTAAACAGTCAAATATGTTATTAAATCGTTCGATAAAAATTGATGTTGACGTAGCATTATCAATAGCATCTTCTAGAATCAACGGGCAGGTTTAAACCACAGTTTTTATAGCACTCGATACCGTACTGCTCAGGAGTTGAGCTGCTAAGGATACATTCATCCGTTCGAATCTGCTTGGATTTAGATGTTTTAATTAGCAGAACCTCTTGGGTAGTGTAGAATACTGCTTTTAACGACATAATTTTATCTTATTTAAGGATTTATGTATCTTAAAATAAAACCAAAGAATTTCGATTTAATTTAACCCAATGAAATTCTCTAAAATGTAATGACATCATTCAATTTCACCAATAACATTTGAATTATACTAATAATAAATTGTTATACGTCTGGCCTACTGGGATATTAAAATATAAAATAAATTTTGAAATAATTAACTGATATCGCAGTAAGCCGTATGTATAAAAAATATATAAAGAAATTTAAAATGACAAAAAATTTTCTAATCAAATTCCCTTCGTTCGTTGATAAATTCTCATAATTTTTGGGAAAATTCCTCAAGCAAGTGGTATTGATAATAGCACTCGGACTACGGCCTCGTGCTATTATCAATATTCTTGCTTTCGAAATTTTTGGCAAAAAATTATTTCGAATTATCACCGCCCTTGGGAAATTACAACTGAAAATTTTTTTCCTTAGTTTTATTTTAATTTAACCCAATGCAATTCTCTAAAATGTAATGACATCATTCAATTTCACCAATAACATTTGAATTATACTAATAACAAATATTTATACGTCTACTGGTATATTAAAAACTACCAATCTAATTTTGAAATAATTAACTGGTATCATAGTAGGCCGTATTGATATCGCAGTAAGCCGTATGTATAAAAAATATATAAAGAAATGAAAAATGACAAAAAATTTTCTAATCAAATTCCCTTCGTTCGTTGATAAATTCTCATAATTTTTGGGAAGATTCCTCAAGCAAGTGGTATTGATAATCAATTTATCAATATCACTTGCTTATCATTATCAATTTATTAATATCAATATCTATCAATATCACTAATCATTTTATCAATATACTTTCTTTCGAAATTTTTGGCAAAAAATTATTTCGAATTATCACCGCCCTTGGGAAATTACAACTGATAATTTTAAAAATAGAAAATATTTAATAATTTTACTTATACTATTTATGTTTATTATCATAGAAAAAATAGTATTTCGCGAGAAATGAAAACCATTTTATAATAATAATATATAAACCATTTATAAAATATGAAAGTATATTGCTAATATTTTTGTTTTTCAAAGAAAATGAAATATAAATTTAGCATAGTAGATGCAGCGTATAAAATGCTATAGATTTGTAAAATTTTATTATTTTTGGTGAAAAACTAATTATGTCTTAATACTGGCCTAATAATAGGAGAAAAAATTAGAAAAAAAAAAATAATTCGTTACAGCAAACTGACAGTGGGATATTGTAGAACACGATATTGTAAAAGAGGGAAACATAAATCGAACCAGCAGCTGCTATCCGGGGGAGAATGGGGAGGGTTTTTAGGGGTTGAAAGGGGTTTTTCGTGATTTCTGGCTAAACCGTGCATCCTATCAAAAAGAGTTATATGTAAAAGTTGTAGGGAATAAAAAGATCTACACTTTTTGTTCGGACCATTTTTACCCTCACCTCAACATTTTTTGAAAAAAATGTGAAAAACCGATTTTTTTCTTTTTTCTTGTTTTCTTTTACAAAAAAAATTTTATGAAGTTCAAATTTTGGAAAAAGATACCTCCATTTATTGGAAAAAGGCAGCAATTTTTTCGGAGGGAAATATTTAGACGTTGTTGTTAAAATTAATTTTTTTGAAAAACAAAAACCAAATTTTTAACTGCGATTCCTCTTAAAACTACGCCTCATAATGAGTTCAGTTTTGACTCATTTACTCGTTCTTACGTCTATTTTTGATAAGTGGTAAAAAAATGGTACACTGTTATGGAAAAAAAGGCGGGAAAATTGAAAAAACCGAGAAAATCGCTTTTTTTTTCGTGGTAATTTGCATATTTATCGTTGAATAATCGTTATTAATTAATAAAATCATTTAAATTTTTTATGATAAACGTAAACGACGATCATTAGGAAATAAATTAATGAATAATTATATGCTTTCGTTACTTTTAGTTTATTTAGGTAACAAAAAAGTAAATTTTATTCTTCAAACATGGCGATCTCAAAAAGTACCTTTTAGTTTTCTTTCATGTTTTTTATATTTTACAGATTTGTTATTTACTTAAAACATACTAAACCTATAAGGACAATTGTTATTTTTTGTTTTTGAGAAAAACACATGTGAATATAGGTTGATTTTTTTTGTACTTTGTGCCATACACTAAACCCAAGTTTACTGATTCTATTAAACTTATTTTGGGTTTAGAAGGTACTAAATGAGTTTAAAGAAGGTACTAAATAAGCTTTTTTTGGGTTTTCTGAAGGTTTAATATTTTACCCAAAACATACTCAAATTACAGACAGACGTTTTGTTCGACGATAAAAACCAATTCGAATATTTGTTAGCAAAAATATGCCAGTTGCAGATTTTGCTGAAATTTATCAAATAGATAGTGAATTTTCCTTTCAATTACAATAAAAAATTCATATTAAATTAAAATATATCATATATTAATTATCATATATTATAAACTAAAATAAGCATTAAATATTTTAGAAAAATGAAAATTCTGCCAATCCCATGTACCTTCGAAATCAAATTGCTCAAGAACGGCTTTACCAATTTTATCAAATTTTTTTTTTTTGTAGGTGATTAGTTAATCGTTTGAAAAAAAAAATAATTAATTGTTTTTGTAATTAATTTTTAAATTAAAATATTAAAAAACTTTTTTAAAGTTGGCGCTTGGGTTGAAGATCAATTGAAATTTAATTTATTTTTTTTTGTAAGAACAGTTCTATCCTTACTCTAAAATATTACGAATTTACAAAGAGGCTAATATTCGTGTTCTTGAGATATTTAATTTTTAAGATTTTTAGTACGACTGAAATTCTAATTGTTGATTATTTCTTCGAACAATTTTTATCAAGTTCGAAAACGAAAGCATCTAATTATTCATAAATGTATTTCCGAATGATCGTTGTTTACGTAATAATAAAAATAATAATATGATTTTATTAATTAGTAACAATTATTCAACGATAAATATGCAAATTACCACGAAAAAAGCAATTTTTTCGGTTTTTTCAATTTTCCCGCCTTTTTGTCCATAACAGTGTACCATTTTTTTACCACTTATCAAAAATAGACGTAAGAACGAGTAAATGAGTCAAAACTGAATTCTTTAGGAGGCGTAGTTTTAAGAGGAATCGCAGTTAAAAATTTGGTTTTTTTTTTCAAACAAATTAATTTTAACAACAACGTCTAAATATTTCCCTCCGAAAAAATTGCTGCCTTTTTCCAATAAATTGAGGTATCTTTTTCCAAAATTTGAACTTCATAAAATTTTTTTTGTAAAAGAAAACAAGAAAAAAGAAAAAAATCGGTTTTTCACATTTTTTTCGAGAAATGTTGAGGTGAGGGTAAAAATAGTCCGAACAAAAAGTGTAGATCTTTTTATTCCCTACAACTTTTACATATAACTCTTTTTGATAGGATGCACGGTTTAGCCAGAAATCACGAAAAACCCCTTTCAACCCCTAAAAACCCTCCCCATTCTCCCCCGGATAGCAGCTGCTGGTTCGATATATGTTTCCCTCTTTTACAATATCGTGTTCTACAATATCCCACTGTCAGTTAGCTGTAACGAATTTTTTTGTTGTTAAAATACTATTTTTCCTGGCCTATAAGGCAAATTATAATTGAAAAAAAATTATTTTATTAAATACATACATGAAAAATTGAAATTTTTGTCTAAAATTTTTTATTTTTCCTCATTAATTTATTTTTTAGCATAACTATTCAATCAATTGTATATTAAAATGCTCATTAAAAAACTAAATGTATTGAATCAAACAATTGTTGCCAATAGTTTCACTTTATTAAACTTGTAAAATAAATGATATAAAAAAATTATATAGTAAAAATTCTTCGATAATGTAAACAACATCACAGCCATTAACGAATCGTGTAATAATGAATCATCTAACAATATTACAAATTTCATAAAAAACGCTATTTGTCTTGTTAAACTCTGTCTATAAAATCTCTTTGAATTGAGTGAAAAGAATGACAATATCCCAAATATATTCAAACCCCAACGTTGAAAACATAAGTTTGGCCGATTGATGTGTCCATCTATCAAGCGTCCAACGTTAGAACATGTTAATTGTATCCAGTAGAGGACTCGAGTATTACTAATAGACAATATTCTGTTGTAACTGTCGTTCGATCACACAAGCTTGCTGATATGAATACTGATCATATGCTTGTTGTCTTTATTTGCAATTGCAACTGTCATATACATTCAATAGAGAGTCAAAGAACCGTGCGCTAGAATATCGAGGTATTAAAGCATCCAAAAATTCTGAATAAGTATTAGTAGATGACACACACAGCTGTGAAGACCATGATAGCCATTGAGATCTGCCATTAAACATACAAAAATAGTGAAAACACTTCAATTAACCATTATATCCACAGATAAAACACAATCGGAAAAAGAATGCTCACAACGAATGACTTGATGACCATTGCCGACAAAGCATTGTAAATAAACAAAAAAGCGAGAAAAATGGTTAAAAAGGAACACCTAAAGATCCCAAACTGATGATTATGTGTCACAAGAAAGCTCCAGCAAAACTCTTTAGAAAGAAAAAACGCGAACAATTGAAAAACTCTATCCAAAACATCAACCAAAACGCAGCAACTGGAAATTCGAAAGACTACTTTACAAACACTCGGCATCTAACAAAGGACTTTCCACCAAAATCCAATGAATCAAAATCTTTTTTTGCTAAAATAATAAAACAATTAACATTAAGATCAAAAGAAATCCTAATTTAAATTTTTTTGTTGTATCTTCTAAACTAAAATATCTTTATTCAAAACATGGTTAGCAAAAACAAAAATCAAAACTTTGTTGTTGTTTGTCCCTTTAATAAACATAAAAGTAAAAATAAATCATACAAACAAAAATAGTGAAAAAAACTAATTTCAATCATATCAAACGAATTTGTGTTAAATCACACACACATGCGCAAAATTATTTTCGCTTTATATGGACACATATTTTTATTTTTTTTTTTAAATAAACCAAATTACTAATATTTTAAAATTTTTAAAGGATTACACTAATACATCCGCGTACTTTTTGTTTTCAATCATTTTTAACATACAAAATACAGAGCAGAAAGAAAGAGAAAATTTAAATATATATATTTATTCTTTTTTTTTTTCGTTTTTTGTTTTGTTTTATGTTCATCATTAGATACAGTATAAGCCAGAAAGAGATATAAATGTTAAAAATTGGTATGAATAGTTTCTCTACCGCACAGTTCCAGCGCTATACACTAGATAAAGCAACTACCCAACTAAAAAATAGATTTAATGTGACGAAGCATAAAACGTGTTAGGACATTGTTCTTCTAGTATAGTTATTCTATGGTATGACTTAATACAGCAAGTTATTATCTAATAGAACACATAATAATAACTATTTTTATTTTACGTTTAAAATTCAAAAATTTGTTATTTCAAACAACCCCTTTTCAGGAGAATGACCCATATCTGATTGCAACCCTTTTCAAAAAACCACCCCTTGTATCATGCACGCGTAAGAGAACTATTTTAAAGCATAGAGGTACGGATTTAATGTAGGATCATTCCAAAGTGACTAACGTAACATTTATACCAAAATTCCCAACTTTGTTTCTTTATAACTAAAATAGTAAAGATTATTTTAAGCACAAGTTGACTTTTTAAAATGTAAATCAAGTTTATTTATCTAAATCAGAAAGCTTTTTTATTTAAATTAAAATTTTTAGATATTTTTTAAATAAAAATTTAAATGTGACTAACGTAACATTTTTTATACCATTAAATTAACACCTAAATTATGAACCGAAATTCTCTATATGTTGCAAATGTACATAAAATTTATTGATAAGTTTCTTCAATGCAATTTATGTATTTTTTAAAAAAGCCAATAACTTTTTAAAAAATATGTTAGTTGTTCATAAATTGACGCTTTTAATTAAAATGATGTGTGACTAACGTAACACAAAAGAATTCATGTATTTAAAATGCTTACCTCATTTATTTGGAAAGCAAAGCAGTCCAATTCAGACACTCCAAACTTGAGCTTTCAGCAAATAAAAAGTCTAAAACAATTCAGTTTATTATATTTGTGCTATGCTAAATTCTTTTTAGATATATTTTATCTCGTATATTAAGCCTTTTTCATAGCCATGCGCTTGATTGCATTCTAAACGAAATAACTAGATTGTAATTTTCACAGTTGTTGCCATATCTTATAGTAAAATATATGAACAATAAAATGATAGGTCACAGTTACAGTTTTGTGAAGAAAAAAAAATTTAACTTGAAGGTTGACTTTAAAATGGAATGACCCTGTAGGTAAATGGTTTTTCGATTTAGGAGCTTACTAAATATGTAACTTTATATTTCTGATTGCAACCCTTTTGAAAAACCACTCCTTGTACGATAAACGCATAAGGGAAATATGGTCAAGCAAAGAGATACGGATCGTTTTCTGTAGGTTAATAATTTTTTCGTTTCTGGTGCTTACTAAATATGTCACTCCATATTTCTGAATTGCAACCCTTTATAAAGTGCCAGCCCATGTATCATACACGCCTTAGGGAACTATGTTAAAGCGTAAAGATACGGATCATTTTATTTAGGAAAATAATTTTTAATTTAGGAGCTTACTAAATATGTCACTCTTTATTTGTGATTGCAACCCTTTCGAAAGTGCCACCCTTATACCATACACACGTAAGGGAACTATGTTAAAGCATAAAGACTCGGATCGTTTTACATGGGTAAGTGATTTTTCGATTTAGGAGCTTACTAAATATGTCACTCTTTATTTCTGATTGCAACACTTTAGAAAAAATCACCCTTTGTACCATACACGTATAAGGAAGCTATGTCAAAGCATAGAGATACTGATAGTTTCATGAAGGTAAGTGCTTTTTCGATTTAATAGCTTACTTAATATGTCAATCAGAAATATAGATTCACTCTTTATTTCTGATTGCAACTCTTTAGAAAAAACCACCCCTTGTACCATACACGCATAAGGGAACTATGTTAAAGCATAGAGATACTGATCGTGTTATGTAGGTAAATCACTTTTTCGATTTAGGAGCTTACTAAATATGTTACTCTATATTTTTGACTACAACCCTTTAGAAAAAGCCACCTCCTGTACCATGCACGCATAAGGAAGGTATGTTAAAGCAAAGACATACGGATCGTTTTGTATAGGTAAGTCATTTTTCAATTTAGGAGATTACTATATATGTCACTTTATTTCTGATTGCAACCCTTTTGAAAAAAACCACCCCTTGTACCATACATGCGTAAGGGAAATATTTTAAAGCATAGAGTTACGGATTGTTTTATGTAGGTAAATGATTTTTCGACTTAGGAGCTTAATAAATAAGTTTTTCTACGTTTCTGATTGCAACCCTCTAGAAAAAGCCACCACTTGTACCATATTCGCGTACGAGAACTTATTTATGGCATAGAGGTACGGATCGTTTTATGAAGGTAAATGATTTTTCGATTTAGGAGCTTAATAAATATGTCACTCTACGTTTCTGATTGCAACCCTTTATAAAAATCTAGCCCTTGTACCATACACGCATAAGGGAACTATGGTCAAGCTTAGAGATACGGATCGTTGAATGTGTTAAATGATTTTTCGATTTAGGAGCTTACTAAATATGCCACTATATATTTCTGATTTGCAACCCTTTAAAAAAGCCACCCCTTATACCATATACGCATAAAAGAGCTATGTTAAAGCATAGAAACACGGATCGTTTGATGTAAGTAAATGATTTTTCGATTAAGGAGCTTACTAAATAAGTCACTCTATATTTTGATTGCAACCCTTTTGAAAAACCACCCCTTGTACGATAAACGCATAAGGGAAATATGGTTAAGCAAAGAGATACGGATCGTTTTCTGTAGGTTTTTCATTTTTTTGTTTTTGGAGCTTACTAAATATGTCACTCCATATTTCTGATTTGCAACTCTTTATAAAGTGCCAGCCCATGTATCATACACGCGTAAGGGAACTATGTTAAAGCATAGAGATACGGATTATTTCATGTAGGTAAATGATTTTTCGATTTAGGAGCTTACTTAATATGTCACTCTATGTTTCTGAATGCAACCCTTTAGAAAAAGCCACTCCTTGTACCATACAAGCGTATGAGAATCTGATCGTTTCATGTGGGTAAATTATTTGTCTATTTAGGTCTAAATAAGTCTTTATATATTTCTGATTGCAACCCTTTAGAAAAAGCCACCCTTTAAACTACACACGAATAAGAGAACTATCTTAAAGCAAGGAGATATGTTTCGTTTTATGAAGGTAAATGATTTTTCGACTTAGGAGCTTACTGGATATGTCAGTCTATATATCTGATTTGCATCCATTTAGAAAGTGCCACACCTTTTATCATTCACCGCATAGAGATTCGGATCTTTTTATATAGGGAAATGATTTTTCGATTTAGGATCTTACTAAATATGTCAGTCTATATTTCGTATTTGCAACCCTTTAGAAAGTCCCACCCTGTGGGTTATACACGCATTAGGGAACTATGTTCAAAAGTCGTTTTATGTCGGTAAATGATATAACGATACAGAAACTTATAGACCGGGAGGCAGCGTTGCATTTTGGTTAGTGATTTGATGCCGATTGAATTTAATTTTTATAGATAGATTAATTATTTGTGATGTAGAAAATAAGAGTCAGCCGTCAGACTTGCGGGGGGTGTGGTTGTGGGGGAGTTTTAAACTGGTAAAAAAAACGAATTCCAAAAGCAATTTGATGCCGCTTCAAAATTTGTATGATGCATGTTTACACCATAACAATTGAAAAAAAAGTGATCAGCTGATTGGTGGATGGGGATTATAGGTCAGCTCCTCGTATACATCAGTATAAAAATGCAATATAGTCAAGACCTTTCTGCATAAGATCTTGATGAAACATTGGCAAATGATCCAGGTTTACTTGAGAATGGAAGATCTGAATTCATTTTAAATTTGGACAAAATGGCGGGGGGTCTCCCGAACACCTCTAAGTTTAAATCTTCAATAACTTCTAATCCCGACATACGATGTTATAGAAACTTGGTACATAAAGTTTTAGTACTGTTTTCAATATTTCTGCATACAAACTTCCGGTTTGACACTACCGGTTAAAAAGTTTTTTTTCCAGGTGTTTATCCCTACTGTAGCCTACAATTACCGATCGATTTTCATGAAACGTTGGTAAAAGCTTTCAAATAACATGAGAAAGATTTTAAAACTCTAACGCTCAAAAACTAATCAGTTTCTTCTCCAGTTCCAAAGTGCCATCAAAATTCATTACCGAACGAATGTTTTATGCGCCCAACAAACATAAAAAACATTGTGGAAAAAACCACCTGTTGTATGGTGGACCCCCCAACCCTTTATCCAATGCACTGCAAAAGTTAATAAAATCTTTCTTATGTTACTTGAAAGCTTTTACCAACGTTTCATGAAAATCGATCGGTAATTGTAGGCTACAGTAGAGATAAACACCTGGAAATAAAACTTTTTAACCTGGAAGTGTCAAACCGGAAGCTGGTATGCAGAAATATTGGAAGCAGTACTAAAACTTTATATACCAAGTTTCCATAAGATCGTATGTCGGGATTAGAAGTTATTGAAGATTTAAACTTAGAGGTGCTCGGGAGACCCCCCCCGCCATTTTGTCCAAATTTAAAATGAATTCAGATTTTCCATTTTCAAGTAAACCTGGATCATTTGCCAAAGTTTCATTAAGATCTTATGCAGAAAGGTCTTGACTATATTGCATTTTTATGCTAATGTATACGAGGAGCTGACCTATAATCCCCCCATCCGCCTATCAGCTGATCACTTTTTTTTCAATTGTTATGGTGTAAACATGCATCATACAAATTTTGAAGCGGCATCAAATTACTTTTGGAATTCGTTTTTTTTACCAGTTTAAAACTCCCCCACAACCACACCCCCCACTACTTTAGCAGCTGACCGCCAGATTTGTCATCAGCCGGGGTTAATTAATTAAAATAAATAAAAATCAACCGGCATCAAATGACTTTTTCATTTGCAACGCTGCCTATAACTAAAATATGTCACTTTATATATCTGATTTGCAAAACTTTAGTGACACCTTTTGTATCATATTTTTCAATTTTCAAGTTTTCAATTTTTGATTTTGTAATAATTTTTGCAATATTTTTAGAATTTTTGAAAAAGTTTGAATATTTGAGAATTTTTGGAATATCATTGGAATTTAGAAAAAGTTTAAATGTTTGATTTTATTCTAATTTTTGGAATAATTTTTTAATTTTGAAAAAAGATTCAAGTTTTGATTTTGTTATAATTTTTTGCAATATTTTTAGAATTTTTGAAAAAGGTTTTAATCTTAGATTTTGTAATAATTTTTGGAATATTTTTAAAATTTTAAAAAATTTTGAACTTATTATTTTATTAAATTTTTCAATATTTTTTGATTATGTAACAATTTTAGCAATATTTTTAGAATTTTGGAAAAAGTTTTGAATTTTTGATTTTGTCATAATTTTTGCAATATTTTTAGAATTATGGAAAAAACAGAATTTTTGAATTTTATATAGTTTTCAAAATTTTGAAAATATGTAAGAATTGTTGAAATTTTTTAAGAATTCTGAAAAATTTTAAATTTTTGATTTTATTATAATTTTTGGAATTTTGAAAAAACTTTCAATTTTTGATTTTGTAATAATTTTTGCAATATTTTTAGAATTTTTAAGAATTTTAGGAATATTGGAATTGAGAAAAAGTTTAAATATTTGAATTTATTCTAATTTTTAGAATATTTTTGGAGTTTTGAAAACAGTTTTAATTTTTGAGATATTGTTATAAGTTTTGCAATATTTTTAGAATTTTGGAAAAAGTTTGAATTAAACTTTTTCTAAATTCAAATAATATTCAAAAATTCTTATAAATTCAAAAAATTGAGACTTTTTCCAAAATTATAATAAACTCAAAAATTAAAAGTTTTTCTAAATTCTAAAAATATTCCAAAAATTCTTACAAAATTAAACATAGAAATTTTTTTCAAAATTCTAAAAATATATTTAAAATTCAAAAATTCTGTTTTCCGAAATTCTAAAAATATTCCAAACATTAGACTTTTTCTAAATTCTAATAATATTCCAAGAATTCTTAAAAATTCAAATTTTTTCCAAAATTCTAAAAATATTGCAAAAATTATAACAATATCAAAAATTGAAACTTTCCAAAATTATAAGAAAATCAAAAATTTTAAAATTCTCAAACTCTAAAAATATTCCAAAAATTCTTACAAAACCGAAAATTGAAAGTTTTCTCAAAATTCTAAAAATATATTTAAAATTCAAAAATTTTTTTTTTCAAAATTCTAAAAATATTCCGAAAATTAGAATAAAATCAAATATTTAAACTTTTTCTAAATTCTAATAATATTCCAAAAATTCTTATAAATTCAAAAAATTGAGACTTTTTCCAAAATTGTAATAAAATCAAAAATTGAAAATTTTTCACAATTCTAAAAATATTCCAAAAATTCTTACAAAATTAAAAATTGACTTTTTTCAAAATTTTAAAAATATATTCAAAATTCGAAAATTCTATTTTTCAAAATTCTAAAAATATTCCAAAAATTAGAATAAATTCTAATAATATTCCAAAAATTATAATAAATTCTAAAATTTAAAATTTTTCAAAATTCTAAAAATATTCCAAAAATTCTTACAAAATCAAGAATTGAAACTTTTCTCAAAATTCTAAAAATATATTTGAAATCCAAAAAATTTTTTTTTCAAAATTCTAAAAATATTCCAAAAATTAGAATAAAATCAAATATTTAAACTTTTTCTAAATTCTAATAATATTCCAAAAATTCCTAAAAATTCAAACTTTTTCCAAAATTGTGTTCAATTTTTTACTTTTTTTCAATTACATTTACGTCATAAAAACAGAAAAATTTCATTTCATACAAACAATTAATTTTATTTTTTTCCAAAAAATTGGATAACAAAATAAATTAAAATCTTTGTTTTGACACAGTTGACAACATTTTTTTGACATCAAAAACTTTTTCTTACATCAATATTAGATCGCTTATAAACCAAAAATTAGCCTACATTTTTAGCGAAGTATAAGAAAACAAAAACTTTTTTTTCTATATCAACAAAAGTTAGGATGCATTTCTAACGAAGTATAAAAAAACAAAAACTTTTTTCCTATATAAACCAATTCCTATATAAACAACAACTCCTATATAAACAAAAATTATACTTCGCTAGAAGTGTAGATTATTTTTAGTGTATAAAAACTTTTTCTAAATTCTAAATTCTAATAATATTCCAAATTCTAATAATATTTCAAAAATTATAATAAAATCAAAAATTTAAAATTTTTCAAAATTCTAAAAATAATTCCAAAAATTCTTACAAAATCAAGAATTGAAACTTTTTTCAAAATTCTAAAAATATATTTGAAATTCAAAAATTTTTTTTTTTTTCAAAATTTTTTATTTCAAAATTCTAAAAATATTCCAAATATTAGAATAAAATCAAATATTTAAACTTTTTCTAAATTCTAATAATATTCCAAAAATTATAATAAAATCTTAAATTTAAAATTTAAAATTTTTCAAAATTCTAAAAAGATTCCAAAAATTCTTACAAAATCAAAAATTGAAACTTTTTTCAAAATTCTAAAAATATATTTTTAATTCAAAAATTTTGTTTTCAAAATTCTAAAAATATTCCAAAAATTCTTAAAAATTCAACTTTTTCCAAAATTGTGTTCAATTTTTTACTTTAACTTCGGTCTGAAGTGAAATTCTTACACCCACTTTTTTGGCATTTCTCGACGTTTAAGGACCTACTGATTCTAAAAAAGCAAAAAAAAAATATATGTCTGTCTGTCGGCCGGCCGTCCGTCATTACCTACGCCGCAGGGAAAACCACTGGAGGGATTTCAAATTTTTTCTGAAAATAGGTATACTCAAGGGACAGGTCCGAAAGGACGCTGTGTTCGATAACTGTACCGGAAGTGTGTCAAAAAAATCATTAAGTGTGTCAAAAATAGCAAATTTTCATATTTTTGGCTTAAAAAACGTTCATTTTAAGTGATTACGAGTAGGAACATTGAATTTGGAGAAATCTTAATGATAGGGATTGGTATGTAAGATCAAAAGCTAGATTATTGCATTATAAGTTTGTCAAAAAAATGTTGTCAAGTGTGTCAAAAGAAAGATTTTTATTTATTTTTACCCAATTTATTTAGAAAAAAATAAAATTAATAGTTTGTATGACATGAAAATTTATTATTATTATAGAGAATTATGGCATCATTATTAGTTTGTCAAAAAAATAATGTCAAGTGTGTCAAAAAATGATTTCATTTATTTTTTTTTGCCATTTTTGTCGAAAAAAATGTAGATGTTTTTATGACGAAATGTAATTGAAAATGAAATTGGACATGGAAATTTTGGAATTTGATATAGTTTTTGAAATATTTTTGGAATTTTGAAAAAAGTTTGTATTTTTGATTTTGTAATAATTTTTGCAATATTTTTAGAATTTTGGAAACAGTTTTAATTTTTGATTTTGTAAGAATTTTTTGAATATTTCTAGAATTTTGAAAAATTTTTAATTTTTGATTCTATTATAATTTTTGGAATTTTGAAAAAATTTTCAATTTTTGATTTTGTAATAATTTTTGCAATATTCTTAGAATTTTGGAAAAAGTTTGAATATTTAAGAATTTTTGGAATATTATTGGAACTTAGAAAGAGTTTAAATTTTTGATTTTATTCTAATTTTTAAATATTTTTGGAATTTTGAAAAAAGTCACAATTTTTGATTTTGTTATAATTTTTGCAATACTTTTAGATTTGTGAAAAAAATAGAATTTTTGAATTTTATATATATATATATTTAGAATTTTGAATAAAGTTTCATTTTTTGATTTTGTAAGAATTTTTGGAATATTTTTAGAATTTTGAAAAATTTTGAATTTTTGATTTTTTATAATTTTTGAAATTTTGAACAAAATTTCAATTTTTGATTTTGTAATAATTTTTGCAATATTTTTACAGTTTTGGAAAAAGTTTGAATTTTTAAGAGTTTTTGGAATATTATTGGAATTTAGAAAAAGCTTAAATATTTTATTTTATTCTAATTTTTGGAATATTTATGGAATTTGGAAAAAAGTTTGATTTTATTTAATTTAACAATATTTTTGGAATTTTGATTATAATTTTCCGGCAACGTATTGATGTTTCGTGTTAGTTTTGTAATAAATTTCTAAACAGAGATAAAAAAATACTTGTACTTTAACAAAGAGTTATGTTTGATATAGATCGCTGCCCAAAACTAAAAACCAGGTCCTCGTAAAAGTTTTTTGCCGAAAACTATATCAAAATCCTTAACCCAGACCGAAGTCTTGATATCTCAGAGCTGTGAGATTTCAGCCCCTCCATATTTTTATTATTATTGTTGACAATTATGGCATTATAAGCTTCTCAAAAAAACAAGGTTTTCAAGTGTGTCAAAAGAAAGATTTTTATTTATATTTTTACCCAATTTTTTGGAAAAAAAATAAAATTAATTGTTTGTTTGAAATAATATTTTATTATTATTATTGAGAATTATGGCATTTTTTTTTTTTTTTTTTTTAATAAAATGTGTTGTGTAATAGGGTTTAGAATATGTGTCACAACAACACATAAATACCTTTTAAGACCTAGGTCTAGACCTGGGTCCCACAACAACTGGCGTTCTAAGGTGTAGATTAACGCTTTTTTTAAACATCTGTGGGTTGAAGCCACCTGAGACTAAGTGTTCCGGCAAACTATTCCATTTGTACGCAGTTCGGACAAAGAAGTCTCTCTGCGATCTGCCAGTATGACAGCGCGGGATCTTTACCGTTTCACCGGTTGCGGCAGCCGATTGCCGAGTGGAACGGGGGTAAGAATAAGTTTGAGGCATGATGTCGCTGATTTCATCTGAGCACTACTGATGACGATATTTGTAAAAAACAACGAGGTCAGCAACAGTGCGACGATGTTGTAGGGAATCAAGTTTTGATGTCAAAGTTCGATCACCCACAATTCGTATAGCTCGCTTTTGAAGAGTCCAAGAGGGCCAAGATGGAAATAGAGGCAGCACCCCAAACTTGACAGCAGTACTCCATACAGGGACGAATATAGGACTTATAAACATGGAGCAATTGGTATGGAGTGAAAAATTTTTTGCATCTATTTAGGAGGCCGAGTTTTTTAGACGCGCTTTTTGCCATCGCCATTACATGATCGTTCCAGAGTAGGTCATTTGAAACTGTGACACCCAATAAACGAATGTTTTTACATTCACCTATTGGCTCATCACACATACTAAATAAAATATCTTTGGGGAACTCGGTCTTTAATCTGGAAACAATCAACAGCTGTGTTTTAGTAGTGTTGAAATTGACAAGGTTTTGGTCACCCCAGTCGGTGACTTTATTCAGGTCTTTGTTCACGTTTATGGCAGCGTCTCTCCGGGCAGGATTAATTCGTTCGTGCATTTTACCTTTTGAAGGAAGGGGCTCGAACGACTTGTGCAGAGTACTATCATCTGCAAAACTATTTATTGGGTTGCTGGTGATTTTCAACAATTCGTTGATATAAATCAAAAATAGGGTTGGGGACAATACTGAGCCTTGTGGTACACCAGCGTTAGTTAGTTTAGACTCAGAAGAAAATCCGTCTAAGGTAACCGAAATGTATCGGTCGAATAGAAAATTTTGAATCAGCTTCACAACATTGGGATGAAAACCGTACGCAACGAGCTTGCTGATTAAGTTGGCATGCCAGACTCGATCGAATGCCTTGGAGATGTCTAAAGCGATAACGTATGTTTCACCACCTTTATCAAGTATGTTGTTCCAACAATGCGCTACATAGTTTAATAGATCGGTAGTTGATCTTTTGTTTCGAAAACCGTATTGGCTGTCGGATATTAAATGATTTTCTTCCAGAAATTTTGAAATATGTGTATTAATATAATGCTCGTATTCTTTGGATAGGACCGATAGTAAAGCTATTGGCCTATAATTTGAGATATCGGATTTTGGTCCCTTTTTGGGGACGGGCTGGATATTTGCCAACTTCCAGCACGAGGGAAATATACCAGATTTGTAGGATTGGTAGAATATTTTAGTTAAAGTTGGTGCAAGTTCTTTGGAAAAGGTTTTTAAAATAATGGGTGGAATATTGTCCATTCCTGAGGCTTTGTTGACCCCTTTAAAAGTTTAGCGACTATTTTGGGTTTGAAGTGAAGTTCATTCATATTAACTCCTGAAGACTGGATTTGGGGTATTTCTTTAGGAGTTTCCAAAACAGTAGAGTTCAGAGCAAAGCGTTCAGCGAACAAGTTAACTTTTCTTGCGGGATCATTGACGATTAAATCACCATCAATAATAGGGGGAATAGAAAATTTTGTACCAGAATTTAAAGAATTAATGGCACTGTAAAAACTCTTGTCAGAAACAGACATAGACGTAAGTTTTGAGGCTTTCGCTCTGTCAATTTCAGACTTTTCGTTTGAGATAATCTGGTTAGATATTTTGTTGGCTTTTAGATATTGGGATCGATTAGTGGGAGTTTTGTTATGAATCCAAATATTAAATGATCTACGTTTGTTTCTAAGTGCCGTTTTGGCAGCTTTCGAATACAAGTATTTTTGTTTGGGTTTTACTATGGAGAAAGGGACAAATTTATTGATAGCAAATTGGATGGTTTCTGTAAAGTTTTGAGCAGAAACATTTACATTGTCAGTGTAAAAACAATGACGGTCGAAAGGGAAACCATGGAAAAAATTTTGAAGACCACTCTTATCCATTTTTGAGTAGTGAAATATTTTACGGGGTTTGGGAGCTGCAGTTTTAATTAAATCAGTTTTGATAACTGATGAGATTAAATAATGATCAGAATTTCCAATACTACCTTTCGCGACATCGACACTCGTAATATCTGGCATTGTGGTAAGATAGAGATCTAAAAGAAAACTATTATCACGGCCATTACGGGGAGTGAAAGTCGGGCTTTTAACAATTTGGAATAGGCCCTGAGATGCGGCAAAAATTTCTGCCAGTTTTCCACTATTGTCAACATCGTCGGTCGATTTGGAGAATTCCAACCATGATTTGTTGTGGACGTTGAAGTCACCGGTAACGATAACTTCACAATTAGGGGACTTTGCTCTAATCTCGTCCACAATTTTTGTCAGTATATTAAAAAAGTTTGGGTTACGTTTGTTGGGGGACCGATATAAAGCTATTGTAAAAAAAGTCATTTCTGGAAGACAAATCTTTAAAACCATTGTATTGAAGCCGTCACCGTGTAGTTCAAAATTTGGAAAGCGCGTGTACGCAACACTCTCATGAATGAATGCGCATACGCCCTGATCGAGTTTGAAAGCTGATTCGAGCCTATATTTGGAATTAAGTGATTCTATAAAGAATAAATTTTCAGAAACTTGTGTTTCTGTAAGGAATAGAATGTTCGGTTTGTCGTGCTCAAGATGATGTTGCACGTGGTCATGGTTAGCGTTTAATCCGCAGATGTTTTGAACATGTATTTTAAAGTTTTTTATTGAATCATATATCTTTTGTCCCTGCAAATTCCGTGGACGTGCCGCTTTATGGGCGGGTGGATTGCGCAAATTTGCTTTACCACTTGCAGACTTAGTTTTTTCGGTTGTACTGCCATATATATATCAAAAGGGTTTTATTTTATTTTTTTATATTTTATTTTAAAATGGATAACTAAGTAAAAAATCCTATCATACAACAAAATATGACATATGCCAATATTTCATGATAAGATGAAGAAATAATAACAAAATAATAAGTGAAAAACAAATTGTGAGAAATTTGCAGAAAACAAAACAAAACTAAATGCCAATAATCCAGCTGATGCAGCGCACCCCAGACGCACCGCTCACCACCTCAATCGAGGCACAAAGCCCACACATAACTACGTGTTGGTCCGATTCCTCGGAAGAGCTAATGAGCGGTACCGCTACGGAACGCTACCCAGCTAAGACTGGAAGTGCTGCCGTTGACTAATTAAAGTTCGTCCGCCAGCACCCTAAGATATCATCTTGGCTAATGATATCTCCTGCCATTGCCAGTGGTATGTGAAATCT
Organism: Diogma glabrata; assembly: GCA_963693315.1. Lineage (NCBI taxonomy): Eukaryota > Metazoa > Arthropoda > Insecta > Diptera > Cylindrotomidae > Diogma > Diogma glabrata. Next base: position 23,880 of record CAVNZG010000510.1, on the reverse strand, counting down.
CACGCTAGCTCATATGTCAATGGCAGGGACTGGAGTACGCAGGGTAGTCAGACCCGTAGATCAACATTGATCATAACGATCAAAATCGATCCCTCCTGCTTGAAATGGCATTATAAGTTTGTCAAAAAATGTTGTCAAGTGTGTCAAAAGAAAGATTTTTATTTATTTTTTTACCCAATTTTTTGGAAAAAAATAAAATTAATTATTTGTTTGACATGAAATTTTATTATTATTATTGAGAATTATGGCATCATAAGTTTGTCAAAAAAATGTTGTCAAGTGTGTCAACAAAAGAAAGATTTTTATTTATTTTCTTACCCAACTTTTTGGAAAAAAATAAAATTAATTATTTGTTTGACATGAAATTTTATTATTATTATTGTCAAAAAAAGTTGTCAAGTGTGTCAAAAGAAAGATTTTTATTATTTTTTTACCCAATTTTTTGGAAAAAAATAAAATTAATTATTTGTTTGGCATGAAATTTTAGTTTTATTATAGAGTTTTATGGCATTATAAGCTTGTCAAAAAAATGTTGTCAAGTGTGTCAAAAGAAAGATTTTTATTTATTTTTTATACCCAATTTTTTGGAAAAAAATAAAATTAATTATTTGTTTGACATGAAATTTTACTATTATTATTGAGAATTATGGCGTTATAAGTTTGTCAAAAAAATGATGTCAAGTGTGTCAAAAGAAAGATTTTATTTATTTTTTTACCCAATTTTTCGGAAAAACATAAAATTTATTATTTGTTTGACATAAAATTTTATTATTATTATTGAGAATTATGGCATTATAAGTTTGTCAAAAAAATGTTGTCAAGTGTGTCAAAAGAAAGATTTTTATTTATTCTTTTACCCAATTTTTTGGAAAAAAATAAAATTAATTATTTGTTTGACATGAAATTTTATTATTATTATTGAGAATTATGGCATCATAAGTTTGTCAAAAAAATGTTGTCAAGTGTGTCAAAAGAAAGATTTTATTTATTTTTTTACCCAATTTTTCGGAAAAAAATAAAATTTATTTTTTGTTTGACATAAAATTTTATTATTATTATTGAGAATTATGGCATTATAAGTTTGTCAAAAAAATGTTGTCAAGTGTGTCAAAAGAAAGATTTTTATTTATTTTTTTACCCAATTTTTTGGAAAAAAATAAAATTAATTATTTGTTTGACATGAAATTTTATTATTATTATTGAGAATTATGGCATCATAAGTTTGTCAAAAAAATGTTGTCATGTGTGTCAACAAAAGAAAGATTTTTATTTATTTTTTTACCCAATTTTTGGAAAAAAATAAAATTAATTATTTGTTTGATATGAAATTTTATTATTATTATTGTCAAAAAAAGTTGTCAAGTGTGTCAAAAGAAAGATTTTTAATTATTTTTTTACCCAATTTTTTGGAAAAAAATAAAATTAATTATTTGTTTGACATGAAATTTTAGTTTTATTATAGAGAAGTACGGCATTATAAGCTTGTCAAAAAAATGTTGTCAAATTTGTCAAAATAAAGATTTTTATTTATTTTTTATACCCAATGTTTTGGAAAAAAATAAAATTAATTATTTGTTTGACATGAAATTTTATTATTATTATTGAGAATTATGGCATTATAAGTTTGTCAAAAAAATGTTGTCAAGTGTGTCAAAAGAAAGATTTTTATTTATTTTTTTACCCAAGTTTTTGAAAAATAAAATTAATTATTTGTACGACATGATATACATCGCTGATCGATACTAAAAACCATGTCCCCATAAAAGTTTTTTGCCGAAAACTATATCAAAATCCTTAACCCAGACCGAAGTCTTGATATCTCAGAGCTGTGAGATTTTAGCCCCTCCATATTTTTATTATTATATTATACACGGGTCTATGATATAATAACTATAATACCGTTATTATATCATATAAAAGGTATGAAGGTACAATTGTTCCTTTCCAGCCTGTTATGGTAATGAAAACCTCTCAAACCCCTATCTCTGAAAAGGCTGGGAATATTTTTCTAAAGTTAATTCTTGCATGATCCAGCAGAAAAATGTAGAGATCTCATAAAACTTTAAACCTCTCCGGCTTCTACAAGAACAGTTATTAGTTTTAAAAAACGGAAAAGGTACAATTGTACCTTTGCCGTCCGACGAATTTTAATAAGCTCCTAAATTGATAAATGACTTACCTATATAAAACGATCCGAATCTCTATGCTTTAACATAGTTTCCTTACGCGTGCATGGTATAAGGGGTGGCACTTTCGAAAGGGATGCAATCCGAAATATAGAGTGACATATTTAGTAAGCTCCTATATCGAAAAATGGTTAACCTACATAACACGATCAGTATCTCTATGCTTCAACATAGTTCCCTTATGCGTGTATGGTACAAGGGGTGGCTTTTTCTAAAGGGTTGCAATCAGAAATATAGAGTGACATATTTAGTAAGCTCTTAAATCGAAAAATCATTTACCTACATAAAACGATCCATTTCTCTATGGTTTAATGCACTTACCTTAAGCGTGTATGGTACTATGGTTGGCTTTTTCTAAAGGGTTGCAATCAGAAATATAGAATGACATATTAAGTAGGTTCCTAAATCAAAAATTCATTTTCCTAAATAAAACGATCCGTATCCCTACGCTTTAACAAAGCTCCCTTAGGCGTGTATGGTACAAGGGGTGACTTTTTCTAAGGGTTGCAATCAGAAAAGACATATTTATTAAGCTCCTAAATGAAAAAACGATTTACCTACATAATACGATCAGTATTTCTATGCTTTCTATGCTTACATAGTTCTTCAAAAGGGTTGCAATCAGAAATATAGAGTGACATATTTATTTAGCTTTTAATCAAAAAATCTTTTACTTACATAAAAAGATCCCTATCTCTACACTTTAACATAGGTCTCTTACGCGTGTATGGTACAAGGGGTGGCTTTTTCTAAAGGGTTGTAATCAGAAATATAGAGTGACATATTTAGTAAGCTCCTAAATCGAAAAATCAATTACCTATATAAAACAATCCGTATTTCTATGCTCTAACATACTTCCCTTATGCGTGTATGACACAAAGGGTGGCACTTTTTAAAGGGTAGAAAATCAGAAATATAAAATGACACATTTGGTAAGCTCATAAATGGGAACTTTATCCGCACCCTTAAATATTTTTGTGTCGAGTATGTTTAACATAGTTCCCTTATGCGTTTTTGACCCAAGGGGTGGTTTTTCTTCTACATGGTTGCAACTGAGAAATAAACAGTTGCCCTTTTCTATGTTTTTTTTAATTCAAGAATTCCATGTAGTAAAGAAATTTTTAATTTAATGTTATTTTTTGTGTCATCTCCATTTGCAAACTAGTTTTGTGATGGTTTTAAGAATAGGGGTGGAGCTCTAAAATCAAAAGTATACAGCCTTAAGAGCTCCTAAATAGCTCCTAATTCTGAGCCTATTTACTACCATCTAGGGTTATATTTAAGGTGTGGGGCGGCTGAGTAAACGTTCACTCAGCCCCCCACTTTCAAATGAAGATTTCTGATTAGAGGGTTGAGCTCAAAATTTTATTCTTGCGTTTTTTGAAAGCTCCTAAATGGCTCCTAATTCTGAGCAAATTTTTTTTTATTTTTTCGTGGTGGGGGGACCAGCTGAACCTTTCACCAAATTGTGTGAAAAAAAAAATTTTTTTGTGGGAGATAAGAATTTTAAACGGAAAGACCTTTTTTCTCGGTTTTTTCTATTTAAACGGCATATTTTAGGTTATGTGAAAAACTACAACTTTTGCTCTAAACTTTTTTCGATAAAAGGTCTAGTTTCGCTGAAAATCATGAAAAACAATTTTCTACCACTAAAAGCTCACCCCATTCACCCCCGTAGGTCGGATCACCTTTAATTTATGTTTCATCATTTGTGCAATATTTTCTTATTTATCCAATAGTTTTCATCCTGTTATTAATTTTTTCCATTTTTTTGCCTGTTTTTACGGTATCTAGATTGGTGTATTAAGCCGAATTTTCTATTAAAAAATTGACAAAACCGTGTAGTTTAATTAAAATGGTATACCAAGTATGAGCCATTAATTCCAACGCGAGAAATGGATTATTCAAATTGTATGGATGTTGATTGTAGCTATTGAAGTTTTTATAGAATGGAGAAAAGTTAATTCAAAAACTTTTAGAAACATGTACATACAGGCAGGCTCGACAAGAGGGGGGGGGGGGGGGGGGAAGGGAGGTTTCCCCCAGGCCCGGCTTTTTAAAAGGGCCCGGTCTCTGACCAAAATGAAAATTTTATATAGACAAAAAACTATTTTTAACCAAAACTAAAGTAAATGTGGATTTGATCTTCCACTAAATTTGTACCATTAATAAAATACACGATTATTTAATTTAGGTTTAAGGACTTCAAGGTTTAAATAGGAAGTTTTTCTTTTCATGTTTTCTTTCAAAGATGGCACATATGTTATTACAAATATAAGGAAAGGATAAAAAACGGTCACTTTTGCACTGTACGATTTTGAAAAAAGTGTAACCAAAAGTAACCAAAACATCAAAGTAATGAGATGAAATTTAAAATATTTGTTTTATGGAGGACCTGAAAAGACAACGTGAATTAATCATGTTTTGACCACTTGCATTAGCAACTGGTTTTTGAGCACCACCCATGATAAATATTTATTTTTCTCTCACAAGACAAAACAATTAACACAAACCATGCGCACTTTGAATTTCTAAAATGGGAAATATATTACACGACTTAGTAAATGTTTTCTAAATTGAAACTTTAGTTTTAGCTTCTCAGCAGCAGCAACAAAACAATGCAGCTGGATTATTGGCAACACAATTTATGTTTTGTAACTGCAAAATTTTAAATTAAATTTGGTATTTATCTTTTATTTAATTTTTATTTTTGCTATCCTATCACGAAATATTAGCCTATGTTATATTTTATATGGGTTTAGTTATTCATTCTTTAAAAAAAGTATAAAAATACAGAATACCAAAGATTTGCGTTCATCAACACCTTAGAACGTATGTTGTTGTGGGACATTGGTCTTAAAAGGTTTTTATGTGTCGTTGTGACACATATTGTAATTTCTACTACACAACACAACATTTAACATTCATGTAAAATTGTTTTAAAACAAATACAACATTTTAATTTTTGTGATATTATAATTTAATAGGTTAATAAAATAACATAAATGTAAAGAGGGCCAGTAATTCATTTCCCCGGGCCCGGTTTTTCTCTCTACGGCCCTGCATACAGGTTAAACAAACTTGTTTTTTTAAACTTGAGACTACTCCTATTATGGAAAGTTGCTGAAAAGTTGATGACAAAATGTTAACCAACATAACATGACAACTGTCAAGACTAGTGTTTGCAATCTTGGTATCCGGGTACCCGGATACCCGGGTATTTAGGAAGATTTTTCGGGTATTTAATATCCGGATATTTTGGTCGGGTACCCGAACAACAAAAGGTCTAGTTTTTCTCAATAAAATTTACAAAATAAAATTCAGCTCATTCTCTTTTTGCAAATTTGAATTATTCTTTATGCTAGTTGTTGACAAATGATTCTATTCTAACCATACAAATTGCAATATGTCCATAAACATTAAACCAACCACATCCGTAAACATGAAACTGCCCTTTAGTTAATTATTATTGTTTGGATTACGAAAACAACAGAAAAACGACGAAGAACACATAACAAAATTTATGGAATTTTAGTTCTTATTAAAATTAAAATTAGGTCATAAAAAATTAAGGATCTTCATTGGTTATTTGTTTATATTTAGTTTAAAATAGACACGGTAAATATATTATGTAAAGTTTTTATTTAAGGTTTAAGCTAATAATTAAAATAAGTGTCATCGAAAGCTTGGGACCAGTTCAAGCAAATGTCATCAGATAAGTCTCGGTGCCACGTAGTTGGATGCGCACAAATAATTTTAACTAAATGGGAAAATACGTCAGCAATGAAAAATCAAATCGGATAATGATGCGGCTAATTATAATATTGAAAATTTACAACTACAAAAATGTATTGCGTTCTACACAAGATCTACTATAGATAACAGGGGTACTACAGTTGATAAAGAGCTGAAAATGTTGTATGTAAATAAAGGAAACCGAAAAAATGATAGAAAATTTAAATCAATCGTTATTGACGGTGAAGCCAACATCCACTTTATCGGAGCGGGTTTTTTCTACTGCAGGAATTTAACAAAGAAAATACGAAATCGGATGAGTGCAGCTACCCTAAATGCTTTAATATTTTTGAAATATTATTTTACAATTAAAAAATGATCAATTTTTAGTTTACTACTGTGAGGTTTTTTTTATTGTTTTTCATCTTTTAATTTTTTTATAACTACCCGGGTTATCCGGGTAATCCGGGTAATTTGGAAAATACTAATCGAGTAACCGGGTAATTTGAAATCGGGTAATTTGCAATCACTAGTCAAGACACAAGTTAATTAAAAGTCTGTAGTAATAATAATAATAAAAGTATGTAAAAAAAGATCACTGGTATAAATATTTTAATTTAATTTTGTCTACCAAATCATATAAAATAAGGTGACCAAACGTCATCTTTTGAAGATGACAGACATTTTTTAGGAACGATTGCCATCTTTTAAAATAATGCCATCTTTTTGTCATCTTTTACAAAAATGAGCAATTAATGCATTGCTTATTCCGAAATTTCATACAAACTTCATTCAAATTCCGCTTGTTCCGAAATTTCATTCAAAACTTATTAGAATGCCTTTTAGGTCTACCAGGAACAAACACATCGGTGGAAAAAGTATTTTTATTTATTAAGTAATGATATACCGACAGTTAAAAAGACTCAAATTTCAATTAAATGTGTTGAGACAAGTCAGTATCAGTTTAATTTAATAAACGAAAATAATCAAGCACAGAAATTTTAAAAGAGAGTCCAATGAAACCCTATTGAAAGAAGTTCATAAGCACCCATAAGTCATCCAAATATATGCATGAATAAGATAATATATGTTCTTTTTTGCGAAATAAATCATTTTCAATATATAAATAAATAGTTAATCAATTATTAAATTTAATAATTAAAAGTAATATAATTTTTCTAACAACTTTTATTAAAAATATAAATTTCAGACGCGTTTCGGATATAAATATCCATCATCAATGAAAGAATTTATATTTATGACATTATAATCTAAAAATTTTAGTTTGTTTCTAAAAATATGTATACTATATTAAACATAAAAAATTCAATTCAAAAATGAGAAAATTTAAAACTATAAAATATGGCAAGAACAAAAGAATAAAGAAAGGTATTAATTTACTATAGAAGTTAAAATTTTTAGATTATAATGTCATAAATATAAATTCTTTCATTGATGATGGATATTTATATCCGAAACGCGTCTGAAATTTATATTTTTAATAAAAGTTGTTAGAAAAATTATATTACTTTTAATTATTAAATTTAATAATTGATTAACTATAATAACCAACTTGGAGACCAATTTTTATAATATATATATTTTTACATTTATGTAAATTATATACTTAACCATGTCTATAAATAAATATCGTTAATAATTTTTGAATAAATTTTATTTAATTTTGTAGAATTTTTATTTTAGAAGATCGTTGAGGGGAGGGCTCACATATTGACAAAAAACGGTCATCTTTTACTTTGAAAATAATCTGGTCACCTTATATAAAAATATGTTTCCGTTTTGTAAAAACATTCCTTAGCAAATTACATCCCAATTCTGTTTTTCATGAAGAAACAAATCTACGTTCATGTTAAGAAACAAGAAACAAATTGAAAATACTTTTATCCTTTAAAATAAACATTTCTTTTATATATTTGAGGCCTTAACTTAATCTAACGAAAATTTAGAGTGACATCGAGCTACAAACATAAATAAATTGGTATAAAACATCTATAGCTTAAAAGAAAATGACAAATCCTGATTTGTTCAATTTAGAACACGATTTTTTTTTTTGTTATAATATTTGAAAACCTATAAAACAAATCAATTTTAAAGGCACATTAAATTCTTTAAACTTGAAAAGTCTTAGCCTTAAATTCTGTGATAACTTTTGTTATAATTTTTGTAAAATTGATTTTGTTATAATTTTTGCAAAATTTTTAGAATTTTGAGTTTCAATTTTTGAATTTGTCATAATTTTTTTTTCTTGTACTCTACAAAGAATTTTTTGTTTAATATACATCGCTGCCCAAAACTAAAAACAATGTCCTCATAAAAACCTTTTGCCGCAAAAGATATAAAAATCCTTAACCAAAGCCGTTATTTTTAAAAGTTCAGGACTGGTCCTTTTATTTGGAAGATCTTTTATTCGAAAAAAAACAATAGATCTTTCAAAAAGGATTTGTTTTTCAAAATCGAATATAAGAACTGGTTCTTATGTTCGCGGTTAGAGTATCCAGAACCGAAGCATTTTTTAGAACCGGTTTTTTGGAGCTAGATTTTTCAAACCCCGGTACCCGGTTCTGGACCCGGTTCTGAAAATGTTTAAATTAAAAACTATTAAAAAATCATTATAATCTAGAAAAACGTTTTAATTTTTTTTTAAATCCATTTTATTTAACAAAAAATCACATTATAATTTAGAAAAACCTTTTAATTTTTTTTAAAATCCTTTGATTCAACAAAAAATCTTTGATAAATCCAATGAGAAATAAATTCATTCGAGTTTGGCTTCTAACTTGCCATTGCTGCCCAAATTTTCGATCATGCCTTCATGGTTGCAACAGCTGATATTAATATTGCATCACTGCAACATAGTGCTTCCGCAGCTAACTTTATAGGTGCAAGCGTTGTCACCAAAATATTAATGTTCATGTTCATCAAACGAAATTGTTGAATTGAGATCGATTAAGGATTTTAAAATGCTGTTTTTTTAGTTTATAAAAAAGTTCTAGCATAAAATAAAGGCTGTTCCATCGTGTCTTTACATCAATCATTAATTGAATTTATTTACCAAATTCTTCTTTAATGTATTTCTGAAGAATGTCATCGTTTTCTGTAGATGATCTTAATCACTCACAAAATCTCTCAAAATTTTATTTTTTACAAAAAAAGTGTAAAAGTTTTGTTTAATTAACATTATGCCCGCCGCATATTGCCGCTATCTCATAAGAAAGGGAATTCAGGAAAACTTGTTATGCAAACATACAATTTACATTGTGTCATTTTTATTGCAACTTATTTACTTTAATATGGAAAAAATTTCAAAATCTCGTTTTAATTCTATTTAGTTATTCAAATATTTGTGAGTACACTTTATTTTTTGTTATTACGTCTAGTGCATACACGAATAAATCAGAAGGTTTTCCGCGTTGACGCGTTATCAGTTGTCCATATGAGAAGCACGGATTCTCCTAATCTAGTCCACAAACTTGCAGTAACTGTCCTTGTGCTTTGTTGATCGTCATTGCAAATGCGAGTTGCACTACCATATCTGTTAGGATCATTGGCAACACTACATCTTCTCCTTCGAATTTTCCATTTAAAATCGTAGCTTTAATGGCATTGTTCACCATCTTTTTCACCGAAAATTTCAAAAAAATTTGTGCAATTTCAAAATATTTGGAATCACAATATGTGTCACAACAACACATAAAAACCTTTTCAGACCTAGGCTCCACAACATCATGCTTTTTAAGACGTTGATGAACGCAAATTTCTCTTTAGCTTTTTTGTTTTTTATATTCTTCTTAAAGAATGGAAAACTAAATAATAAATCCTTTCACATAATAATGTACGACATAGGACAATATTTCATGATAGGATGGAGGAAACAAAAATAGAACACATTTTTTTTTAAATTTGCAGGAACAAAGCTAAAATTGGGCTCATATCTTAAAGCAAGCACAAAAGTTCATTCTTTAAAAAAAATATAAAAAAATTAAAAAATTCCATCAAAACCTTAGTCTATCAAAACCTTAGAAGCATGTCAAAGAATATTCCATATAACTAAAACTAAGGGTGCTATCGCGGATTAAAATCCGCCAGCACAACTAAAATATCACTTATCCCCCTTATATCAGTGACATCTAACTGCCATTGCCAGTGCTCTACGATATCTAACGTTAACTGATTTACCAATAGCAGGTACTTAAGAACGCGCGGTTGTCACACCCATAGATCCAAAATTTTGAATTTTACATATGTTCCCGAACATATACTAAATTCATTGGTATTAATGCATTGTTACCGTTTGCAAATCACTTGGTCTTGGGGTTCCGTTTTTTAAAAATTAAAACTTAAAATTAAAAATTAGCCAGTAACCTATGCGCAAGTGTACACAACAACTTCCCAAAGTTTCATGAAGATCGGATGAATGGTGTATTAATGCATAAAGGACAAACACACATACTTTCAATTTTATTTATATATAGAAAGAAGAAAGATAGATAGATAATACACCTGGCTTATTCACGGTTGAAAATCAACGTAATTTAGGCATGGAATATACCCTTTTAAGCATAAAAATCTGTGAAGAGCTACCGTCTTCCCCCGAAAAAAACGCCTAGGCGTTGTAGACAAATAGAACGCCTACCCTGCGTTTTATTCAAATATAACGCCTAGGCATTATGTATTGAATTATTGAATTATGAATACAATCTAATTTTTTTAAGACATTCACTACATGTATGATAAATAATATCATAGGTATATTGATTTTTAAATGAAAGCAATAATTTTTGACAGAGAAAAACTTGAAATCTCTTTTTGACTATTGCGAAAACTTCAAAATTAGTTTCTAACCGTACGGTACGTGGCTAAGTAGTATTATAAGTGATACCATCCTAGAAATCGAAGCCAATGTAGATGATCTTATCGACGAGAACGACAACGCCAAGCTCCATAAAGGGTATTCGACATCATGTGGTATGGAGATTGTAGCTTTTTGCAAACTAGAAGATGTCAACATTACTGCGGAAGTGGACGATTAATGTTTATGGGTCATTCTTTTACAAACCGGACAACTTTCTGACTGACTCATCTTTGATTTGGCTGAAATTTTTCGTAGGAGCTTTATATCGAAAAAAATTTCTATTAAAACGTATATTTAACTAATGGAGAAATGAGTTTTACTGTTAGAAATAAATTAACTTTTCCAGCGCGGGACGACAAAAATTTATTTCAAACGTTAAAAATAATAAAAAATTAAATCTACATATTTGATTGTGTCTAAATTTTCGATTTTGGTTATGTATTTTTTTTAATGCCAAAAATTGCTTTTTCTGTTGTTTTGACTCTACTTTTGATGATCTACTGAATATTAAACCAATTGGCTACAATCAAATCCTTCAGCAATTCAATCGATTAGAAAGTGGCTAATAATACCGGCACAAACTCTTTATTAAAATTGAATAATTTTTTCGGTTTAAAATTGGATACAGAATAAAATGGCAATGAACAACACATACAAAATCATATAACCATATACAGATTACCTGAACTGCTAACTTTTGTTTTATTTACAACAAAAGTTTTAATTAAATTTAAATTTTTTAAAAAATCGCTTACTTCGAAAAGTGGCGTTCTATTCGAGATAGCGTTCTATTTGAAACAGCGTTCTATTCGAATATGTATATCACTTTTTAAGAAAAATTGCTCACCCTCGAACACAACGCCTAGGTGGGGTTGTTTTCGGAGGAAGACGGTAGTCTTCTTGATAGAAGAAAATGAAAAAACGTTGTTTTGGTTATTTGTTACATTTGCTTGTGTTGTTTTTTCAATGAATGAATGAAAAATTGGTTTAAAAAATATAGAATCGAAAGACCGGGTATTTGGCTGATGTCAGAACCGGTTTTTGACGCCGGAAAAATTGCGGGATCCCCGGGGAACCGGGTACCGGGTACCCGGAATTGGATTCTATATTCGCGGTAAGACTGTAGTATCATAAATATGTTATTGTTCCTAATTTTAAGATGATTTTTGTTAACTTGGGCTGGATATAGATTTAAATATGCAGATATAAATATGGATGTGGATATGAATATGGATGTGGATATCGATATGGATGTGGATGTGGGGATGGATATGGACATGGATGTGGATATGAATATGGACAAAGATATGGATATGGATGAAGATATGGATTGGACTTCGTATGGATATGACATGGACATGAATTGGATATGGATTGGATATGTATTAAATATAGACCTATTTAATTTAATTTATATTACTAGGGGGTATTTATTTATTTTCGTTTTCAATTGATTGAAGGTCTGTAGCCTGCTTATCTTGTTTTGCTAAGAAAGAACAAATCAATTTTATGAATTGTTTCTTTAATTTCTAATCAATAGAAAATATTTAAAAACAAAGAAAATTATGACTAAAATAAAAGTTAAGATGCAGAAGAAAGGAAAAAAAGAAAGTGAAAAATGAATTTAAACACAGCTGTTTTAAAACAAATATTTTTTTAAGCCTAAAATAAATTAAATCTAAAATAATACGTATATCCACTCCAAAAGGCTACGCTTTTTCATTTTTTTGTGTATTATATATATAGATATTGATTTGATATGGGTTGAATATGGATTTGGATATGGATCGGATATGAAGGGCCGCAGGAGGGATCGATTTTGATCGATTATGATCAATGTTGATCTACGGGTCTGACTACCCTGCGTACTCCAGTCCCTGCCATTGACATATGAGTTAGCGTGAGATATCACATACCACTGGCAATGGCAGGAGATGTCATTAGCCAAGATGATATCTTAGGGTGCTGGCGGACGAACTTTAATTAGTCAACGGCAGCACTTCCAGTCTTAGCTGGGCAGCGTTCCGTAGCGGTACCGCTCATTAGCTCTTCCGAGGAATCGAACCAACACGTAGTTATGTGTGGGCTTTGTGCCTCGATTGAAGTGGTGGGCGGTGCGTCTGGGGTGCGCTGCATCAGCTGGATTATTGGCATTTAGTTTTGTTTTGTTTTCTGCAAATTTCTCACAATTTGTTTTTCACTTATTATTTTGTTATTATTTCTTCATCTTATCATGAAATATTGGCATATGTCATATTTTGTAGTATGATAGGATTTTCTACTTAGTTATGCATTTTAAAATAAAACACAAAAAAATAAAATAAACATTTTGATATATATATGGCAGTACAACCGAAAAAAAATAAGTCTGCAAGTGGTAAAGCAAATTTGCGTAATCCACCCGCCCATAAAGCGGCATGTCCACGGAATTTGCAGGGACAAAACATATATGAATCAACAAAAAATTTTAAAATACATGTTCAAAACATCTGCGGATTGAACGCTAACCATGACCACGTGCAACATCATCTTGAGCACGACAAACCGAACATTCTATTCCTTACAGAAACACAAGTTTCTGAAAATTTTCTCTTTATAGAATCGCTTAATTCCAAATATAGGCTCGAATCAGCTTTCAAACTCCATCAGGGCGTATGCGCATTCATTCATGAGAGTGTTGCGTACACGCGCTTTCCAAATTTTGAACTACACGGTGACGGCTTCAATACAATGGTTTTAAAGATTTGTCTTCCAGAAATGACTTTTTTTACAATAGCTTTATACCGGTCCCCCAACAAACGTAACCCAAACTTTTTTAATATACTGACAAAAATTATGGACGAGATTAGAGCAAAGTCCCCTAATTGTGAAGTTATCGTTACCGGTGACTTCAACGTCCACAACAAATCATGGTTGGAATTCTCCAAATCGACCGACGATGTTGACAATAGTGGAAAACTGGCAGAAATTTTTGCCGCGTCTCAGGGCCTATTCCAAATTGTAAAAAGCCCGACTTTCACTCCCCGTAATGGCGGTGATAATAGTTTTCTACTAGATCTCTATCTTACCACAATGCCAGATATTACGAGTGTCGATGTTGCGAAAGGTAGTATTGGAAATTCTGATCATTATTTAATCTCATCAGTTATCAAAACTGATTTACTTAAAACTACAGCTCCCAAACCCCGTAAAATATTTCACTACTCAAAAATGGATAAGAGTGGTCTTCAAAATTTTTTCCATGGTTTCCCTTTCGACCGTCATTGTTTTTACACTGACAATGTAAATGTTTCTGCTCAAAACTTTACAGAAACCATCCAATTTGCTATAAATAAATTTGTCCCTTTCTCCATAGTAAAACCCAAACAAAAATACTTGTATTCGAAAGCTGCCAAAACGGCACTTAGAAACAAACGTAGATCATTTAATATTTGGATTCATAACAAAACTCCCACTAATCGATCCCAATATCTAAAGGCCAACAAAATATCTAATCAGATTATCTCAAACGAAAAGTCCGAAATTGACAGAGCGAAAGCCTCAAAACTTACGTCTATGTCTGTTTCTGACAAGAGTTTCTACAGTGCCATTAATTCTTTAAATTCTGGTACAAAATTTTCTATTCCCCCTATTATTGATGGTGATTTAATCGTCAATGATCCCGCAAGAAAAGCTAACTTGTTCGCTGAACGCTTTGCTCTGAACTCCACTGTTTTGGAAACTCCTAAAGAAATACCCCAAATCCAGTCTTCAGGAGTTAATATGAATGAACTTCACTTCAAACCCAAAATAGTCGCTAAACTTTTAAAGGGGTTAAACATCAACAAAGCATCAGGAATGGACAATATTCCACCCATTATTTTAAAAACCTTTTCCAAAGAACTTGCACCAACTTTAACTAAAATATTCTACCAATCCTACAAATCTGGTATATTTCCCTCGTGCTGGAAGTTGGCAAATGTCCAGCCCGTCCCCAAAAAGGGACCAAGATCCGATATCTCAAATTATAGGCCAATAGCTTTACTATCGGTCCTATCCAAAGTCTATGAGCATTATATTAATACACATATTTCAAAATTTCTGGAAGAAAATCATTTAATATCCGACAGCCAATACGGTTTTCGAAACAAAAGATCAACTACCGATCTATTAAACTATGTAGCGCATTGTTGGAACAGCATACTTGATAAAGGTGGTGAAACATACGTTATCGCTTTAGACATCTCCAAGGCATTCGATCGAGTCTGGCATGCCAACTTAATCAACAAGCTCGTTGCGTACGGTTTTCATCCCAATGTTGTGAAGCTGATTCAAAATTTTCTATCCGACCGATACATTTCGGTAACCTTAGACGGATATTCTTCTGAGTCTAAACTAATTAACGCTGGTGTACCCCAAGGCTCAGTATTGTCCCCAACCTTATTTTTGATTTATATCAACGAATTGTTGAAAATCACCAGCAACCCAATAAATAGTTTTGCAGATGATAGTACTCTGCACAAGTCGTTCGAGCCCCTTCCTTCAAAAGGTAAAATGCACGAACGAATTAATCCTGCCCGGAGAGACGCTGCCATAAACGTGAACAAAGACCTGAATAAAGTCGCCGACTGGGGTGACCAAAACCTTGTCAATTTCAACTCCACCAAAACACAGCTGTTGATTGTTTCCAGATTAAAGACCGAGTTCCCCAAAGATATTTTATTTAGTATGTGTGATGAACCAATAGGTGAATGTAAAAACATTCGTTTATTGGGTGTCACAGTTTCAAATGACCTACTCTGGAACGATCATGTAATGGCGATGGCAAAAAGCGCGTCTAAAAAACTCGGCCTCCTAAATAGATGCAAAAAATTTTTCACTCCATACCAATTGCTCCATGTTTATAAGTCCTATATTCGTCCCTGTATGGAGTACTGCTGTCAAGTTTGGGGTGCTGCCTCTGTTTCCATCTTGGCCCTCTTGGACTCTGTTCAAAAGCGAGCTATACGAATTGTAGGTGATCGAACTTTGACATCACAACTTGATTCCCTACAACATCGTCGCACTGTTGCTGACCTCGTTGTTTTTTACAAATATCGTCATCAGCAGTGCTCAGATGAAATCAGCGGCATCATGCCTCAAACTTATTCTTACCCCCGTTCCACTCGGCAATCGGCTGCCGCAACCAGTGAAACGGTAAAGATCCCGCGCTGTCATACTGGCAGATCGCAGAGAGACTTCTTTGTCCGAACTGCGTACAAATGGAATAGTTTGCCGGAACACTTAGTCTCAGGTGGCTTCAACCCACAGATGTTTAAAAAAAGCGTTAATCTACACCTCAGAACGCCAGTTGTTGTGGGACCCAGGTCTAGACCTAGGTCTTAAAAGGTATTTATGTGTTGTTGTGACACATATTCTAAACCCTATTACACAACACATTTTATTAAAAAAAAAAAAAAAAAAAAAAAATATGGATTGGATATGGATTGGATATTGATTAGATATGGATTGGATATGGATTGGATATGGATTAGATATGGATTGCATATGGATTGAATATGGATTGGATATGGATTAGATATGGATTAGATATGGATTGGATGTGGATTGGATATATGGATTGTATATGGATTAGATATGGATTGGATATGAATTGCGTATCGATTGGATATGGATTGGATATGGATTAGATATGGATTATATATGGATTAGATATGGATTAGATATGGATTGAATACGGAATGGATATGGATAGGATATGGATTAGATATGGATTGGATATGGATTGGATATGGATTGGATATGGATTGGATATGGATTGGATATGGATTGGATATGGATTGGATATGGATTGGATATGGATTGGATATGGATTGGATATGGATTGGATATGGATTAGATATGGATTGGATATGGATTGGATATGGATTGGATATGGATTGGATATGGATTGGATATGGATTGGATATGGATTGGATATGGATTGGATATGGATTGGATATGGATT
Organism: Diogma glabrata; assembly: GCA_963693315.1. Classification (NCBI taxonomy): domain Eukaryota; kingdom Metazoa; phylum Arthropoda; class Insecta; order Diptera; family Cylindrotomidae; genus Diogma; species Diogma glabrata. Next base: position 7,100 of record CAVNZG010000510.1, on the reverse strand, counting down.
GGATATGGATTGGATATGGATTGGATATGGATTGGATATGGATTGGATATGGATTGGATATGGATTGGATATGGATTGGATATGGATTGGATATGGATTGGATATGGATTGGATATGGATTGGATATGGATTGGATATGGAACGGATATGGATTGGATAATAATTGAATATGGATTAGATGGATGGATGGATTAAAAATCGGATACTGGTGTTATATTTTTTTTATATAGACCAACAAAAAGAAATTATATAAGCAGAAAAAAAACATCAGAAATGTGAATTCAGCAGTTTTTTAAAGATGTTTAATACACAATTTTCAAAAACAAAACAATCAAAAAGAAATGATATCTTAGCGGCAAAAAACATCAAAAATGTAAATACAGCAGTTTTTTAGAGAGGTTAGGTACACATCGTAAAAAAACAAATAAAAAGAAATGATATCTTATCACACGCACATTTCAGCGGTAAGAACGTCAAAGGAACCAAATCAGAAGATTGTTTTTAGGGTTTAATACACAACGTAAAAGTACCAAATCAAAGAAATGGTACATTTTGATAAGCAAATAGGATACTGCGAGAATAAAAACATTTCATATAAATATTTAAGCTAAAATTTTAAATAAACATAACAAGCTACAAAAATGTATGTACATTTATGAACTAAAACTTAAAAATAAAAAAATATAAAAATAAATAGTCCCGAAAGTTTATATAATTACATATCTAACAGTCGACTCAATAAAGTTTACAAAGTATAAATTTATTTTTCATCGAATTTCAAATGTACAATACCCTACCCTAGAGATTAAAAAAATTTCTGACCTGCTACCAACAACAACACGTCAAAACACAACAACAACACAACACGTCCAAATGTACAATGCATTATTTGAAAGTTAATCTGAAACAAGAGAAGTACAAAACAGACGCGAAAACTATTGAAGGCAGACAGTTTCTTATTTTTAAAAGCCCTAATTTTGTGCGTTTAATGACAAGAGATCCCTTACACTTCAAAGAGTTTTTGCGTCTGTTTTGTATTCTCTCGTTTCAGATTAACTTTCAAATAATGCATTGTACATTTGGACGTGTTGTGTTGTTGTTGTGTTTTGACGTGTTGTTGTTGGTAGCAGGTCAGAAATTTTTTTAATCTCTAGGGTAGGGTACTCACATAATGGACATGCCGAGTCCACTCGCCTGGTACCTGGGGACTGGAGTTATTGAACTAAGTGTTCTGAAAAATTTTTTTTGCTTCCTTGTAAGCAATATAACTCGTAAATGGTGCATTTTAGGATACTGGTGCCTTGAAACTTTTTTGTTCCTTAAATGTTTTTCTATAACTTAAAATTAAAAAAAAACAAAAATAAATTGTTTTGTTGCAAATTTTTGCGAAAAAATGCGACAAAATTCGAAAAAATGTCTAAAAAACGATATTTTTCAATTGAATTTAGTTATTTGCAAATAATTGTTTATAACATAATTGACCCCTCTACCTTATAGTTGAAACCTCAACGAAAAAATAAGCTTCAGAACGTTTCATTCGGCTTGATAGTTTTTGCACAATTCTATTTTTGGGCAGGCCGTAAGGTTTGAGTTTTCATCTGATCGCAATCTGCTTGACAGGATTTGAAAGGATTTAGCGTCAGCTTGAAATAACAATTTTGTTGCCTGTACCCATATTCAAATTTAACAACAATTACAGTGGTTTGAAAAAACCGCGAAAATTCCTTAGTTGCAAAATTAAATTTCTCAACGAATTTTACACTTAACGAGATGCGTTTTTAAAATTTGCAAATTCCTTAGAAAACCGAAGATTTAAAAAGAAACTTTTCTAGCATGATTTGGACCGAGTTATGGCCCATTTTTTTTTGAAACCGCGATTGTGACATTGATTTTGTATGCCATATATATAATTGAGTATTATTGTAATGACAAATAAATTTAATGAAAAAGTAATGAACTCCTTATGTGTAATCATGTCCCAAATCATGTTAGTGAGGTCTATTTTCTAAAATCTGAGATTTTCTAAGCACTTTGCAAATTTTAAAAACGCATCTCGTTAAGTTGAAAATTCGTTGAGAAATTTAATTTTGAAACTAATGAATTTTCGCAGTTTTTTTGAACCGCTGTAATTGTTGTTGATATTGAATATGGGTATAAGCAACCAAAATGCTATTTAAATCTGACACTACACCCTTTCAATTCCCGTTAAGCAAATTGCGATCGGATAAAACCTCAGACCTTGCGGCCTGCCCAAAGTTAATAACTTTTTCTAAGGCATTGAGTGCAAAATGGAATTGTGCAAAAACTATCAAGCCTATTGAAACGTTCTGATGCTTATTTTTTTTGTTGAGGTTTGAGCTACAAAATAGAGGGGTCAATTATGTTATAAACAATTAATTATTTGCAAACAACTAAATTCAATTGAAAAATATCGATTTTTAGACATTTTTTCGCAAAAATTTGCAACAAAACAAATTATTTTTGTTTTGTTTTTAATTTTAAGTTATACAAAAACATTTAAGGTACAAAAAAGTTTCAAGGCACCAGTATCCTAAAGTGCACCATTTACGAGTTATATTGCTTACGAGGAAGCCAAAAAAAATATTCATCACACTTTGTTGAATAACTCCAGTCCCCATGTGCCGGGCGAGTGGACTCGGCATGTCCATTATGTGAGTACCCTACCCCAGAGATTAAAAAAATTTCTGACCTGTTACCGACAACAACACGTACAATCCGTAATTCTATTGACCTAATATACATAAGACATAAACAAGGAAACATTAGGCTGGAACAAAACAGGTTGTAGTGACGGAATTTTTTCTTTTAGTGCAATCGTTCTCGAAGTATCTTCAAAGGTTTCCCTTTCGAAAGTTATTGTTTTTATATTGACGACGTAAAGGTTTCTGCTCAAAACTTTACTGAAAAGGAAAAGATTCACAAAGTTACTTGAGTTTAATTGATCACAAATCCTGAATTACTGAAACCATTCAATTCGGTATCAATAAATTCGTTCCCTTTTCAATAATGAAACAATAACAAAACTATTTATATTTTGAAGGACAAAATTGGCCCTTAGAAACAAACGTAGATTATTACTTCGGTCTGAAAGACCTAAGTATTACATTTATGAGCTCAAAGTGAAATTCTTACCCCACTTTTTTGGCATTTCTCGACGTTTAAGGACCTACTGATTCTAAAAAAGCAAAAAAAAATGTATGTCTGTCTGTCGGCCGTCCGTCATTACCTACGCGGCAGGGAAAACCGCTGGAGGGATTTCAAAAATTTTTTTTCTAAAAATAGCTATACTCAAGGGACAGGTCCGAAAGGACGCTGTGTTCGATAACTGAACCGGAAGTGTGTCAAAAAAATCATTATGTGTGTCAAAAATAGCAAATATTCATATTTTTGACTTAAAAAACGTTCATTTTAAGTCATTACGAGTAGGAACATTAAATTTTGGAGAAATCTTGATGGTAGGGATTAGTATGTGAGATCAAAACTAGATTATTGCATTATAAATTTGTCAAAAAAATGTTGTCAAGTGTGTCAAAAGAAAGATTTTTATTTATTTTTTTACCCAATTTTTTGGAAAAAAAAATTAATTGTTTGTTCGAAATGAAATTTTATTATTACTATTGAGAATTATGGCATTATAAGTTTGTCAAAAAAATGTTGTCAAGTGTGTCAAAAGAAATATTTTATATATTTTTTTACCAAATTTTTTGGAAAAAAAGTAAAAATAATTGTTTGTTTGAAATGAAATTTTATTATTTTTATTGAGAATTATGGCATTATAAGTTTGTCAAAAAAATGTTGTCAAGGGTGTCAAAAGAAAGATTTTTATTTATTTTTTTACCAAATTTTTTGGAAAAAAAATAAAATTGCTTGTTTGATTTTATATTATATGAATTTGTAATAGTAAGTTTTTTTTTATTTTTATAAGATTATATATAAGATATATATATATATATATATATATATATATATATATATATATATATATATATATATATATATATATATATATATATATATATATATATATATATAAATATATATATATATATATATAAATATATATATATATATATATATATATATATATATATATATATATATATATATATATATATATATATATATTAGGGTGTCCCAGAAAAATTAAAATTGTTTTTTTTTAACGCATACCCTTTAATTTTTTTTCTTTTATGTCAAAACAACTGTAAAAAAAATTTCATGCAATTTAAATAACAGTAACCCGTGCCGACTTGGACCTAAACAACTCAATACTTGATTGAGTACTTTAGCGCGCCTGTTTTGATGTGCTTATAATTTCTAAATATCTTGTCGGTTATACGAATTTTTCTTGAAAAATAAATATGTCCGTCGAACTAGGTAGTTCTAAAAAGAAATATACATAAAAGGTAACCCAAAACTTCCTTCAAATGGGCAAGCTCTCGTATAGTATTGTTGTATAATATATTGTTTTTTAATATAATACATTTCATACGAAAACAAAGAACAATTTTTGTGCCAAAACTGAATAATTCTATAGACACGCTTGGAATGTTATTTTAGACTGAAAACTCAAGACAAAGTGCAAATTCTCTGCTGTGATACTATAACTGCTTAGCATACACATCGTATGTGTGCGCGTTGAAAAAAATCAATATAGAAAAACTTATTTTCGCTTGCAACCATCACATGTACGAGCTGGTGTTAAAAAGTCTTTTTGAAGTGAAAATAAAACAAGTGCCTATAATAAGCCCGGACATTCCACTTTTTCAAAAAATTAGAGATCATTGGCAAAAAGTTGATCATCATAAAATAGAATGCTATAGAGAAAAGGTGGAATGGTGCCTGTTTCCAAAATTGATAAATTGAAAGTAGATTAAATAATAATAGAAATAATAATTAAAAAGGAGATATCAATGCTTAGAGCATTTCAGCTGTATCGTTCAGATACAGCTGAATGAGCGGTCTAATTAATGCAGGACTTTCATTGTTTAATTACATTTGATGCAATATTTGTTACGTTGCGTACAAAAGCACAAGATGTTATATCCGGACTGTAAACAGCAAACATTGAAAAGAAAATATGCTTAGTAATAGTTGTTGTAATTAAAAATAATATTAAAATATGGAGGGACTGAAATCTCAAGCTCTGAGATATCAAGACTTCGGTCTGGATTAAGGATTTTGATATAGTTTTCGGCAAAAAACTTTTATGAGGACATTGCTTTTAGTTTTGGGCAGCGATGTATATCAAACATAAAACTCTTTGTTAAAGTATAAATATTTTTTTATTTCTGTTTAGAAATTTGTTACAAAACTAACACGAAATATTAATAAGTGCCGGAAAATTATAACAGATCATAAATTAATATAACTTAGTGAAAAGATGAAATACCCAGCAAACAACTCAAAAACCTCTCCATTTAGCGTTTCAAGAAAATATTACAAAACCAAATATTCATGGTTCTTTCAAAATTCAAAAAATATTCTAAAAATTAAAATAAAATAAAAAATTTAAACTTTTTTTTAAAGTTCTAAGAACATTCCAAAAATTATTACAAAATCAAAAATTTAAACTTTTTTCAAAAATTCAAAAATTTTTAAAATATTCCAAAAATTATAACAAAATCAAAAATTTCCATGTCCAATTTCATGTTCGATAACATTTCATGTCAAACAAATAATTAATTTCATATTGTTCCAAAAAATTAAGTAAAATGAAAATCGTTCTTTTGACACACTTGACAACATTTTTTTGACAAACTTATAACGCAATAATCTAGATTTTGGTTTCACATACCAATACCGACCATCAAAATTTCTCCAAATTCAATGTTCCTATTCGCAATCACTTAAAATGAACGAATTTTTTAAGCAAAAAATAGGCATATTTCCTTGTTTTGACATACTTGACGATTTTTTTTGACACACTTCCCGTACAGTTATCGAACACATCGTCATTTTGGCTGTTACAATTGAGTAATCCTATTTTTAGAAACAAAAATTTTTGAGATCCCTTCCAGCGGTTTTCTAGATTTCGTCGGTTGTGACGGCAGACAGACATACAGTTTTTTTTAGAATCAGTAAGTCCTAAAACGTCGATAAATGGGGTAAGAATTTCATTTTTGGATCGAGAATGTAATACTTAGGACTTTCAGACCGAAGTAATATCTTTTTCTAATTCATTGGCGTTTTATTTAATGAGAGTAAAATAATTTCTCAAATAATTGCACAGTAATCGCAGTAAAAGCTCGTATGTTAAAGTTCAACTTCAAGTCGGCACGGGTTATCGTCATCCAATCGCAGTAAAACTTTTAATTTAAGTTTTTAAGGTTAATTGGAAAAAATTTAGCGGGTATGCGTATAAAATTTTGCAAAAAAATTTTTTTGCACTATGTCTTGGGACACCCTAATATATATATATATATATATATATATATGTATATATATATATATATATATATATATATATATATATATATATATATATATATATATATATATATATTATATATATATATATATATATATATATATATATATATATATATATATATATATATATATATATATATATATATATATATATATATATATATATATATATATATATATATATATATATATATATATATATATATATATATATATATATATATATATATATATATATATATATATATATATATATATATATATATATATATATATATATATATATATATATACATATATATATATATATATATATATATATATATATATATATATATATATATATATACATATATATATATATATATATATATATATATATATATATATATATATATATATATATATATATATATATATATATATAAGATTATATATATAAGATAATATATATAATATATTTTATATTATTATATAATATATTATATAATAATTGTATTTATATATTATATAAATTATTATATATATTATATAAGTATATAAGATTTATAAGATTTTTATACCAAATTTTTTGGAAAAAAAATAAAATTGTTTGTTTGATATGAAATTTTATTATTATTATTGAGAATTATGGCATTATAAGTTGG